>MU748254.1:54850-81899 GCA_026770625.1 Nicotiana glauca | reverse complement strand
GAATCACAAGCCATCCAGGCACATATACTACTGAGCGCTCGCGTGCGCATACAGACATGTGGAAGGAATTTCAAGAATTGTTTCTCAAGCTGAATCAAGTACGCACGATAAAAATTCCAAGAAAGTGAAGTTTTCCTAAAGGTTCTGCAGCATCTCGAGGATAAATACAGACGTCTCCGTACCGATCCGCGAGACTCTACGAAACCTGCCCATGACTCGTGAGACCTAGTAACCTAGGCTCTGATACCAACTTGTCACGACCCAATTCCCGAACCCGATCGTGATGGCGCCTCTCGTGAAGACAAGGCCAGCCAGACCATCTCAGAACACCACTTAAAGCAGTTAATTTGTTATATAGTAGTTCGAATATGAATTTATGATACTAATCAATATGAATACAGCCCAATACAGCCCGACCGGGGTGTCACAAGTCACGAGCATCTAGGAGGATCCTTATTACAATTTTAAAAATATAGAATATGCAAAGTAAAATCTGGAAAACAAGAAGAAGAAGTATCTCGGTGCCGCGAACGCCGGCGGTCACCTTGCTTAGCTACGATAGCAATGCCTTCAATCCGCTACTAACCCGCTACCGGGTGAAACAGTACCTGCAACTGCACGCGAGGTGCAGGGAGTAAAGTGAGTACTTCCAACTCAGTGGTAATAAGAGAGAATAATAACTGAGCGATAAGAAAACACGTATGGGCACACCAAAATGCTATAAAAGACAGTACAACCCTCAGAGAAAGATAGTAAGACCGTAACATCGAGAAAATTCTTTAGAAAACCTCAAACTCAATTAAAAATCTCCTTTGAAAGTATGTCTTTTCAACAATTGCAAAAATAAGTTTCAACAAGTAGGAAACAGTTAGAAATCTGCCTCTTGGGCTCAGTATCAACCTCTCAGTGCAGTATCAGCCCCGCGGTCTCACTCCCAACTGACCAAGTACAACCTCAGCCATCTCGGCCTCAGCACTCCATAACAAGTAACACCAGAGTATCTGGTCAACAAGGCNGTTCCAGGTATATATTACAGTGTCATTGTTACCACTGTTTCAAGTATAACATACAGTGTCATTGTTACCACTATTTTAAGTATAACATACAGTGTCATTGTTACCACTGTTTCAAGTCACTCTATAATCAGTCCAGAAAACAATATAGTAAGCCCCTTGGGCATTTACAAATTAGAAGTTTCCAGCCCGAAATACATTTAAAATGTCATTTAAGTTTTCAAACTTAGAAAGATGGCTGAGTTTGCAAAACAGTATTTAGAACCTTGGACTGAGATCAAATAATATACAATGCAATGCAAAAACAGTGATGTCAATCCCTGAAGTATTCAAATATTCGGCACGAAGCCCAAAACATGGCAATCAGCCCAAATCATGATAACAACAAAATTGTTTACAAATACGCGGTAAAAACCAACAACCGGGACGGACCAAGTCACGATCCAAATGGTGCTCTACCGCACGCTCAAGTCCAGCGTGCAAGTCACCTCAATACAGCACTAAGATGTGCAAATCCGGGGTTTCAAACCCTCGGGATATCATTCCCAAGTATTACTCACCTCGAACCGGTGGAATTCCTCGCTCGCGACGCCTTTGCCACTAAAATTGGCCTCCACGTGCATTGAAACTAGCCAAAAATAGAGCGAATACATCACAATATGCAAATGGGACAATACCCAATCGAAAACAATCGAAATATAACAAAAATCTCGAAACTAGCAAAACCTGAGCCCCGGGCCCGCTTCTCGAAAAATTACAAAATTCACATTTCCGGGATCCTCGTCTCGCCACGAGTCTGTACATACCAAGAACTCCCAAATCGGACCACAAATGGCCCCTCAAATCCTAAATTTAGTGTTTTTGCTCCAAGCCCTAATTTTCTTAGAATTTTGCTATATTTTCATGAATTCCATAAAAACATGTATTTAACTCATAAGGCTTACCTCCAACGATTACCAGTCGAAACCCCTTCAATTCCCGTCAAAATGCTCCCAAGATGCTCAAAATTGGAGGAAGAAATGAGTTGGTTCGCGGATGAAATGTCCTTAAAACATTCAGTCCAGTCCCGAAATTCCTTCATCGCGTTCGTGACCTCACTATCGCAAACATGAAGACCAAAATTCCCTGGGCCCTCTTTTACTCTTTGCGAACGCGGAGCCAGTCCAGCGAACGCGATGCACCAGGAAATTCTACTACGCGAACGCGTCTGACCCCATGCGTTCGCGATGTTCAATCCTTCTCCTAAACGCGAACGCGAACAAACCCTACGCGAACGCGATAGCCAAATTCCAGGCCCACTCCAGATAACTCTACGCGTTCGCATCCTACCTCACGCGAACGCGTAGAAGGAAATTCTGCTGCAATGACTGCTGCAATTCTGCAGCTTCAACTAACCAAACTTGGTCCGTTTGACCACCCGAATCTATCCCGAGGCCCCTGGGACCTCAACCAAAGACACCAACATACCCCGAAACATCATACGGACTGGTTCCAATCATAAAAACGCATACAACAACACAAGAATCATCAAATTACCACGGATTCAAGCTTAAATTTTCTTAAAACTTCCGAAACTAACATTCAATCAAAAACCCGTCCAAACGATGTCCGAATGACCTGAAAATTTGCAGACATATCCAAAATCACCTAACGAAGCTACTTCAACTCTCGGAATTCCATTCCGACTCCCGGATCAAAATCTCACCTACCAACCGGAATTAGCCAAAATTCTAACTTCGCCAATATAGGCTAACTTCTTCACCGGACCTCCAAAATTACTTCCGATTGTGCTCCTAAGCCTTAAATCATCTTCCGGAGCTAACCGAACCATCAGAATTCAATTCCGAGCCCTCTAACACATAAGTCAATATCCGGTTGACTTTTCCAACTTAAGTCGTCTTAAAAGAGACTAAGTGTCTCCTTTCCAACCAAACTCTATCCGAATTACTTCAAATTCACCAAACACATGTAATGAAACATATAGAAGCATAAAACGAGGCGGAGATACATGAGACGATGGGTCGGGTCATTACAGAATTGAACCTTTAGGATATGACTTGAACCTTTAGGATATGAATTGAAATTTTAGTTTATGAATTGAAATTTTAAGATATGAATTGAAATTTTAGGATATGACTTGAAATTTTAGGTATGACTTGAACCTTTAGGATATTACTTGAAACTTTAGTATATGGATTGGAATTTTAGAATATGAATTGGAATTTTAGATTATAAATTGAAATTTTAGGATATGACTTGAAATTTTAGGATATGAATTGAACCTTTAGGATATGACTTGAACCTTTAGGATATAAACTGGAATTTTAGTTTATGAATTGGAATTTTAGATTATAAATTGAAATTTTAGGATATGACTTGAAATTTTAGGATATGAATTGAAATTTTAGTTTATGAATTGAACCTTTAGGATATGACTTGAACCTTAGGATATGACTTGAACCTTTAGGATATGAATTGGAATTTTAGTTTATGAATTGAAATTGTAAGATATGAATTGAAATTTTAGGATATGACTTGAACCTTTAGGATATGACTTGAAATTTTAGGATATGAATTGAAATTTTAGGATATGACTTGAACCTTTAGGATATGACTTGAAACTTTAGGATATGAATTGGAATTTTAGGATGTGACTTGAACCTTTAGGATATGAATTGGAATTTTAGATTATAAATTGAAATTTTAGTATATCATTTGAAATTTTAGGATATGACTTGAACCTTTAGGATATGACTTGAGACTTTAGGATATGAATTGGAATTTTAGGATATGACTTGAACCTTTAGGATATGAATTGGAATGTTAGATTATAAATTGAAATTTTAGGATATGACTTGAAATTTTAGGATATGAATTAAAAATTTAGGATATGACTTGAACCTTTAGGATATGGCTTGAACCTTTAGGATATGAATTGGAATTTTAGGATATGAATTGAACCTGTTGGATATGAATTGGACTTTTAGTTTTTTGGATATCACTTGAACTTTTGTGGATATGAGTTGAACCTTTAGGATATGAATTAAAATTTTGGTTTATGTATTGGAATTTTAGATTGCGGGAGGATTTTGTAGAAGGGGTTGATGACTTTATTAGACATGCAATGGAACTTCCACCAAGAATAACTAATACACCGTACCTGCCAGAGTGTGCCTTTAATTGTTCTTCTCATTAGCGACAACGATGATGAGAAGGCAAGAACATGTGTTTCAAATAGTTATGGTATAGGTAGGAGTTTAACATTTCCTAAGTAGATAAAAGAAGAGGTAATAGAGGAATTCTATACTTCATTTTCCAAGAGGTAAAGGAGTTTAATTGGGAGTGACAAGGGTGATGGTGATGGAATTTTTTCCGTCGGTCATGGCAGTTCCCATAGAACGGGGATCATAAGACTCTATGATGACAAAGATTATAGGAAGTTTTATTCTCAACTTTCTTTCAAGTCTGATCCGTACAAGCTTAATGGCATATTGGTGATATTTCTTTGGATTCAGACAATGATTTGACTGACAAAAGTATGGAAATGATAATAAAAAGAATTAAAGGTAAAATGTTTTTCAGCATCATTCTCTACCAAGAAAAACATTTTATCTTTAATTCTTTTTTTAGCATTTCCATACTTTTGTCAGTTAAATCATTGTCTGAATCCGAAGAAATATCACCAATATCCCATTAGGCTTGTACGAATCAGACTTGGAAGAAAGTTGAGAATAAAACTTCCTATAATCTTTGTCATCATAGAGTTTTATGATCCCCGTTTTATGGGAACTTCCATGACCGACAGAAAACATTCCATCACCATCACCCTTGTCACTCTCAATTAAACTTCTTTTCCTCTTGAAAAATGAAGTAGAGAATTCCTCTATAGTCTTTCTTTTATCTACTTAGGAAATGTTAAAATTCCTACCTACACCATCACTATTTAAAACAAATGACATTGCCTTCTGATCATCATTGTTGCTAACGAGAACAACAATTGATCAAAAGACACACCCTGTCAGCTACTGTATCCAAGTTATTCTCTGTATCCAAGTTCATCCCGAGTAATAGTACCACGAGGATAATCACCAAAGCCACCAGACAGCTTTATGATGCCAATGAAGCAAGATGAGCTATTCAATGAAACTCGTATTGTACAGAAGAAGAAAGAGAATGATTCAGAAAGGTGGGTCGAAGGTCGAGCCTCGACTATACATGTAAGTTTTATACTTTTCATTAAGTATTTTGATTTACTTTTATATAAATTTTGAAATATTAATTCAATATAATTTTTCTTATAGGTTTGCTTCACAACTGATGTGGGGGAATTCGTACGTAGTCAACCACCTAATGAGTCGGCCGAGGCAATCCAACTTTCGGACAAGGATGTTGAAAGAACACTCCTTGAGTACTTTATATACTTTGAATTAGACAATAGAACTAGTTTTCGAATGAGCTTGTAATAAGCGTTAACTTAGTTTTGTTAGCTTATTATTTTAGTTCTATTGATCTTTATATTTTGTTGCTTTTTAGTGTTGTTGTTGGCATAAAATGCCTATTTAGGTGTCACGACCCCAACCCCGGTCACGATGGCGCCCAACACACTGCTATGCAAGCCCGACCTTTCAACAACATTTCCCTACTTAAACAAATCATAGATGCAAAGCACAGGGAATAATTACTAAACTCTTTTATCAAAAGTCTAAAAATAACGATGGAATATGCGGAAGTTTAACAAAATACTGCAACATAGCCCCAAATAAGATCCGGTGTCACGAATATGAGCCTCTAATACAGGATGTCAACCTACTACAAGTCTGTCTAAGAAATACAGAATAAAAGATAGGGATATAAGGGAGAGATCAAGGTTACGAACGCCATGCAGCTACCTCGATACTCCCGAATGCTACTGCGCTGCTAAACAAATCCTCACTCAGCCTGTGGGGTACCTGAATCTGCACGCAAGGTGCATGGAGTAATGTGAGTACTCCGACCCGATGAGTAATAAACATAAATAAAGGCTGATAATAAGAAATCCTGAAATGACACAAAGTAAACTATAGCTGGCAGTCCAGAACACTTAATGGTCAAGCAACAAAGCGATGAAATAAGGTATAAAAATGCTATGAAAAGTAGACCAGATAAGTATCAAATGCATGAATGCAATGCATCACATAGAATGGCACACTCTAGTACCCGCTGCGTCGTGCATCCCGATCCATTTAATATTGACGACACTCACTAGGGGTGTGTACAGACTCTGGAGGGGCTCCTATAGTCCAAGCGCAAATAATCAAGCCATCTCGTGGCACCAACCAGGCCCTCGGCCTCAGTATCAATATAATACCGCTGCGGCGCGCAGCCCGTTCCATGCTCAGTCCAGAAATTCACATAAGCCTCTCGAGCAATATTAAAATAATAAGTTCTCAGCTCAGAATGTCAATAAAAATAGTGTTTTTGTTTTCAAATCTTGGAAAGACGACTGAGCATTTCAAAATAGCATTTAAACTTAGGACTGAAATCAATTAACAAGTCAAATAATTGTGAAAACAGTGATAGCAATCCCTGAAGGATTCAAATAACCAGCACAAAGCCCAAATATAACAATTTAGTCCAAGTAGGATGATTATCAAACAAGTCTTAGTCGAAAACACTATGTAAACATCACTCGGGACGGACCAAGTCATGATCCCCAACCACAAACGACCCTCACTCGTCATAGAGCGTGTGTCTCGCCTCAATATAGCGTTATGATGTGAAATTCTGGGGTTTCAAACCCTCAGGACATCATTTACATCTATTACTCACCTCAAGCCGGCCAAAAGTCTAGCTCGCTGTGCTTTTTCCTCTCGAATCGACCTCCTCGTGCATCGAATCTGATCAAAACCACAAGGAATATGTTACAATAGGCTAAGGAAACATAACCCAATCAAAAAGACTCGAAAAATATTGAAAATCACGAAGTTGGCAAAACCCGATCCTCGGGCCCACTTCTCGAAAAATTAGAAAATTCACATCACTGGATTCCTTATCTCGCCACGAGTCTATACATATCAAATTTACCAAAATCTGAGCTCAAATGCTCCCTCAAACTCCAAATTTTCATTTCAAAAGTTAAGCCCTAGTTCTTCCACTTTTAATCAAATTTCCATGAATTTAAGGGTTGATTCTTCAATAAATTGATATTTTTAGGCCATAGGACTCACCTCAAATCGATTCCCAGCCAAAACCCTCTTAATTCCTCGTCAAAAACTCTCAAGGTTACTCAATAATGGTGGAAAAACATCCCAAGCTCGCAGTCAAAAAATGTTATTTTAAAACCCTTCTGCCCAGGCCCTTTTCGCTTCTGCGATCCCGTTCCGCTTATGCGGGACCGCTTCTGCGGCCTGACCCCTGCTTCTGCAGAACCTCACTTAAATTCCAAGCACCGCTTCTGTGGTAACCCTTCCGCTTCTGCGGAAATGCTCGACCTTGAGCCATTTCGCACCTGCGACATTTGCCTCCGCATCTGCGCAACCGCATCTGCGGTTTCTTTTCTGCAGATGCGAAAATAACTGATGCTGCCGAAACATGCAATTTCTAATCTTCAAATTTCATTCCGATAGCCATCTGAAATCACTCCGAGGCCCTCGGGACATCAACCAAAAGTGCCAACCCATCCTAAAACATCATTCGAACTTGTTCCAATCATCAAAACACCACAAACAACACCAAAACCATCAAATTACATCGGATTCAAGCCTAAGTTTCTTAAAAACTTCCGAAATGCGCATTTGATCAAAAACCCGACCAAAACACCTCCGAATGATCTGAAATTTTGCAAACACATCCAAAATTACCTAACGAAGCCACTGAAACACTCAGAATTCCATTCCGACCCCCGAGTCAAAATCTCACCTACCAACCGGAATTTGCCAAAACACTAACTTCGCCAATTCAAGCCTAATTCTACACCGGACCTCCAAAATCAATTCCGATCGCACTCCTAAGTCCCAAATCATCCCCCGAAGCTAACCGAATAACCGGAAATCACATCTGAGCCCTCTAACTCAATAGTCAACATCCAGTTAACTTTTCCAAAACAAGCATTCCTTAAAGAGACTAAGAGTCTCATTTCCATCTAAACCAACCCAATTCGACTCGATCACCACAAATATCGATAATGAAGGATAGAGAAACATAAGATGGGGAAATAGGGCGGTAACACATGAGATGACGGGTTGGGTCGTCACATCCTCCCCAACTTAAATAAACGCTCGTCCTCGAGAGGGTCAAGAAACATACCTAGAGCCTCAAACAGGTGAGGATATTTGTCCTGCATCTCCCGCTCGGTGTCCCAAGTAGCCTCCTTCATGGGCCGACCTCTCCACTGCACCTTCATCGACGCTATATCGTTTGATCTCAACTTTCGAACCTAACGACCCAAAATAACCACTGGCTCCACATCATAGGTCAAATCATCATCCAACTGAACCGTGCTGAAGTCCAACACATGAGATGGGTCCCCAACATACTTCCGGAGCATAGATACATGAAATACCGGATGAACCCCCGACAAGCTGGGTGGCAAGGCAAACATATAGGCCACCTCCCCGATCCTCCTAAGTACCTCAAAAGGCCCAATGAACTGCGGACTCAACTTCCCTTTATTTCCAAACCTCATAATGCCCTTCATGGGCGAAACCTTCAGCAAGACCTTATCGCCCACCATATAAGATACATGTCGAACCTTCCGGTCCACATAACTTTTCTGACGAGACTGAGCTGTACGAAGTCTCTCCTGGATCACTTTCACTTTTTCTAAGGCATCCTAAACTAACTCTGTCCCCAATAGCCTAGCCTTGCCGGGTTCAAACCAACCAACCGGAGATCTACACCGTCTCTCATATAAGGCCTCATACAGTGCCATCTAAATGTTGGATTGATAGCTGCTGTTGTAGGCAAACTCTGCAAATGGCAAGAACTCAGCCCAAGAACCTCCAAAATCAATAACACAGGCACGCAACATGTCCTCTAATATATGAATGGTATGCTCGTACTTCCTGTCACACCTCCTTTTGGCGCTACCACGCCCCGCGAAGGGCATGGTAAAGGGAGTTTTTTCCAATTAAAGGACAATCGAAACGGGGTTCGTTTATGAAGAGATTTNTATCTGATTTATAACATGCTTTAACTTATGTGCAAATTTTAACATTTAACCGCTTTTAATATTATTATTGTTTATTATTTTAATAGAGAATTGCAACGTTGTGAAAATGTATCTCGAACCACGTGACATCAATGTACCCGTGGTTATCGACACATTTCGACTCCGTTGAGATTTGGATTTGGGTCACATAAATATGCACCCAAGTTTAAGAAAGTAAATTATTAAAGGCGTGCCTAAAGCGATTAGCGTATCATTATTTTGGGTAAGGCCGTGAAATTTTGCTAAATGGCCCATCCCGAAATTTAAATAATCTTACAAACACATATATAGGGCCCCGTAGTTTGTATGTTTTATTTGGCGAGGCTCGTCTCATTTTTTATTCAAAGGCCATTCCTAAAGCAGCTATGACTTATCTATTTTTATTTCTCTCTAAAAAAAGAAAAGAAATCCTAATTAATTAATATGCGCAAAAGGTCCCAAATTACATAACTCGATTTCAAACGGTTAAACCCAAAAGTTGAACGAAGAGAGAGGGACATTTCCAATACATTACCAAAGCTTTATTTCACAGAAAATGGACCGCCTGAACCCATAACACTCCATACACTTAATATCCTATCGATTTAAATTCCACAGCCAGAGCGGGAATTATTTGAGCCTCAGGGAGCTTGACAGTCCAATTTAATCCATGGATGCAAGGGTTTCTAATTTATAGAATTAATCATACTTACATCAACCCATAATTCCTAAAATTTTTTTTGAACTTGAATTGACATCAATTTTAAGCTATTGTAGCACTGATTTTAACACAAGCTTAATTCTCATTTTTTTAAAACACCTAACTCACAATTGTTTGCTCATCCCTATTAGAGTAAAAAGGTGTTACCTATAACTCACTCTAATGAATCACTTATTCAATGACGATTTAAATCACATGTAGAGTCATGGATAATTTCCAATTTGAAACTAAGCATACGTGACCTAGACTGATGTAAATAGGCGCCTATATGATGTGATTTGTACTTGATTTTTAGTGCAACTAGCAATCACCCGAACAACAGAACTATTTGACACCTTGGACTTGATTTTAAGAGGAACGAGTTACATACTGGGGTTAACAGTCCACAATTTAAACAAATCAAATCAGTTAAACAATAATCCTAATCATACATCTACCTATTGTCCACAAGTTACAAAACAGTCCATAATATGTTAATGATCTAACTAGTCCCTTATAGTTGCATTAATAGACAAATTTATCATACAAATCTTTAAAGGTGACTGCATTATAATAAACTAAAAAACAGCAAAGCTTCAATGAATGTCAAGCTGCAATTGTCTTTTCATTCCACTGGATAAATTACACTAAAACAGGTTCAAATGTGTACCTGGTATTTATAACAAGACAAAGAAGAAATAGAGGTCAGCAATAGTGAACAGATGCTCAAGAACAGCCCAAGAATAGTTCACAATCCAGAAATGTTTTTAACACCAAACAGGATCAACAGGTCAACCAAAACAAGTTCGAATACACCCCAATGACCTCCAAATGAACCCAGCAACCTTTACACTCTCAGCAGACCAGAATTCAATCCAAATAAACCAATTTCAAACTCACATTTAATCCACAGACAACCTGAACTATTTTGAATCTCAATATTGAGCAAGGATAGAGAATTTTGAGCTACTTTGGACTTGAAGTAAGTTACAGTGTTAAATTACAAGTTGGAATTCGAGGATGGTCTTAGGAAATTGCAATGAAATGGTAATGTTCTTAAAACTGCATTCCCTTCCTTAAAACTCTCTTTTTGGCTTTCAGAATATTTCTCTCTATGTATGTGTGTGTATCCTTTGTGTATGAAAGAAAAATGTCTTCCCCAAAAAAAAAAGAACCCCCCCCCTTCTCAGAATGTATCTCCTTATTATATATCCTCTCCAAATCTTTTCTTTTCCTGATTTTCGGCATTAGTGGACAATTGACTAACTTATTTTAGGCCTTAAAACCAGAAAGGTTGTCTTCCATTATTAGTTGTCTTTTTACTATTCAATCCCACTTAACATTGTCTTTTAACTTTTGACTAATCCATTAGTACTTTACTTATTACCTAGTGGCCCCCTAATTAATAAACTAAAGAATTAGTTTAATTTAAAGGCACATCAGGACCCTACTCGACAGACCACTCAAGTTTGAACCATCTTCAAACTTTCAGTCTCCCCAAAATAGCCTTTACAACCCGTGTGATTCACCCTAGGACCCCCTACTATGCCTCATCAGCTATAACCAATTCAAACCTAATCAACTTAACTAATTAATCTCATTACTGACTCTTAATCAACATAAGCACATCAAAATTGAATTCAAACTAAAAACACCAGCTATAACCGATCCTCAGCACAATCAATCAACAGAATCAATTCTACTGAAATAGATGAACTTAAACCAACTAGACGAATCATATACTTAATTGAATTGGAAAACAAAAGAAGAAACAACCAGAAAAATTTTAAGGGGATTGACAGATTCAAATGACTAATTAATTCAGTTCAATCTGATGAACTGAATATACCAACAGGTTTATTTCAACACAAAATTAGAACAAAAAAGAAATAGGAGGGTAAACCTACTGGAATGAACCAAAATTTAAATTATTATCATGTTAATCTAACATTCAAGCATAACAGACTAATCGACGACACGTATTCATTTGATTACACAAATTATAACATATAATTATCAAGAATCAAAAAACTTGGACCAAATAAAAGGTCTAATGGAGAGGAAGAAGAGAAATAAACAAAAGATGAATAACAAACCTATTTTAAACAAACGAATAATTGATTGAGCTATTCAGACGAACATATATATAAAAAAGAAAAAGAAGATATTCAATAAAATTTACTGATTTTTCGGATTCCAAACGACATGCTCTTCAAAGTCGATTTCCAGTTAGTATTATATGCCTATTTCGTCAGAAACAGGCCTATAATACTAACTAGAAACCAACTTGACCCTAACGACTTCGAATCAGTCTCGAACCCCTGAACCCTAGATCCGTCATTTGATGAATTTAACTCGAATTTGGACCAAATTGGTTAAGGATAAGGGGCGAGGGTGGTCTAGTGGATAGCTGGTGTGATTTTGGGGTGGATTGGACGACCCAGGGTTTTTGCTCGAATCTTCGATTGAAGATTCGAGACAGTTCGTGATGATTCGAGTTTAACGGAGTACATATTTGGACTGAGGGGGTCAGATGGTCAAGGGATGTTATTTTCACGGCCATCGGCATCGCTGCCGCCGGCTTTCAGGCGAAGGGGCACAAGGGCAGCTAGGGTTCTTCAGGGGTTGTTTGGTTCTCTGGTTTGGGAGATGAAGAGGGACCGAGGGGGTCTGAAGGGGGCGGGGTTTAGTCTAGGGATATATACTAGATGAAGGACTCGATCCATTCCGTTGGATTAATTAAAATCAATGGACTGGATCAAATACAATACAGAAACGACATCGTTTCTTTTAAGTGGGGATCGGGTCCATTCGGGTGTAAGGCGGATCGGGCTGGATACGGGTGATGGGGAAGATTACGAACCATTGGATGGGGAAAGGATGAATGGCTGAGATTTGTTGACATTGAAACGACATAGTATTATCACCATACTACGTCGTTTTAATGTCTGAGGGACCGGGCCATTTTGGATTGGGTATAGGCAAATTTGGGCTGGATTGTTGGGTTTCAGGGGTTTAGACGTTTGGGCTAGGGAATTTTTAGCCCAATTCTGACTTCCCTCATTTCTTTTCCTTTGTCTTTTATTTCATAAAACCAAAACTAAAATCCTAATTAAATTATAAGCAAAAATTATCTTATAAAATATCATTTAATCATAAGTAATAATTACCATAAATAATTAAACACCAAAGTAAAAGAAAAAATCATAAAATTTGAAACTAAACACTAGAATGCCAAGTACGCTATTTTTTGTGATTTTTCATTTTTTATAAAACAAACACTCACTTAATTAATCCTAAATGTAAATACAATATATTTTTGTATTTTCATTAATTTATACACACATAATCATGCACATATAAATGCGAGCAATTACCAAAAATATCACGAAAAATTCACAAAAATGCACACAATAAAACAGACAATTTTTGTTTTGATTTTGTGGGAGTAATTCATGTGAGGCAAAAATCACGTGCTCACAGCTGCCCCTCTTTGCCCGTAAACACGAAGAGTTTTCGTGCAAAGACAAAGTGAGCGGATACGAGCGATTTTTTGCCCGTTTGAGTATTCCGTGTAAAGCATTTTTGAAAGATTTGAACGAACCTCTGCTTCAAAAGGTTTCCTACATATCCTTGGCTAAAAAGGAATCAGGTCAATGTAGTTCAGGAAGTCTTGGTAGCCGGGACTACCATAAAGCTATGATCTTGCTGTTACTGCTGTTGCTGTTGCTGCTACTGCTTACTGACCTCCTTATTACTCCAGGCTAAAAAAAAAAAATAGACTAAACTGGTTTATGAATTACAAAACCTTATCTAAATTTTCAGGCTTGCTCTTGTCGCCTTGTTTTTTTGTTGGCTTGCTTCCTCTGATGTTTCTTTATTTCTGTCTTGACATTGTCGGCCTCTCTTGATTGCCGAACTTGAACTTATGCTGGGGATCTTGGTGTAATCCTTCGCTTTACTGATTTCAACTTGAAATGTATTCCTCTGTTATATGGGCGGGCTTCCGACTTCAACCTTCAAACTTGAAAAGTAACACCTCCATTCTACGGTCGGGCTCCCGAATGCAACAACTTAAAAAGTAACACCTCCGTTCTATGGGTGGGCTCCCAACTGCAACAACTGAAAAGTAACACCTCCGTTCTACGGGCGGGCTCCCGAATGCAACAACTGAAAAGTAACACCTCCGTTCTACGGGCGGGCTCCCGACTTCAACCTTCAAACTTGAAAAGTAACACCTCCGTTCTACGGCGGTCTCCCGAATGCAACATCTTAAAAAGTAACACCTCCGTTCTACGGGAGGGCTCCCGAATGCAACAACTTAAAAGTAACACCTCCGTTCTACGGGCGGGATCCCGAATGCAACAACTCAAAAGTAAAACCTCCGTTCAATGGGCGGCTTCTGAATTCGACAACTTTAAAGTATAACTTGAATTGATTTCCTCGTTCCTTCGAGAAAATTTTCAACAATGGCAGAAAATTTTCTACCCCAGTTTTGGTGATTTTTTTTGTGGCATGCCTTTCCGCCGTAAATAACATTTCCATTTCCTGCTTCAAATCAAAGAAAATTTGTTAGTTTAAAATATGGTGAGTGGTCGTGCCACTCCTTCTGGGGATGGTTTTTCCTTTTCCTTTTTCCTGCTCAATGTTTCCAAAACTTGTTGGGGAATGATGTTATTTGCTGGGGATGATATTTCCTTTTCTTCCTTCCCCACTTTGTGTTGTTCAACCCTCTTGGAGCTTGGTCGAAAATCTGTCGGTGATGCTCCTGCATCTAGATAATCTGCTAGGGATCCTCTTGAAATTTGGTCCACAATTTTCTCAACTTGTTGTTTTTCTGTTATCCTCCATACTTTCCATGAAATTCTAGACCAATTCACCACTTGGTCTTGCAACAAACATCTTTTCGTTTCATCGCCTTATCGTTGGCCTGTCTTATTCACATTTTGCTTTGCACCATTTTGGTGACTGGTAGTAAGCTTTGAAAAATCCTTCTAAAAAACAAACTGCTGGAGAAAAAGTCTTTAAACGAAGAAAAAGTAATGACTTCAAAAAGATAAAAAATATCTTTCCGAACAAATGCTGGGAAAAAGAAAAGAAAAAGGACCTATCTGAATGGTATAACCGATCCCAACGGTCAGTTTGCATTCCAGATTAATCAACCCAGTTTATTTGTATCAATCAATCTTTCTGACATCCTCATTTTGCTAGGGATGAACAGGTACCCAATCTTTGCCGAATGCGGATTCTTTCCGCCACTCCTATCTTGTCGCCTCATAGTGCCATTCGAGGGGTTTTCATTAATAAGACTCTCTCATTTCTCTCAACTCCCATCGCCTCATGGTGCCTGTGAAGGTTTTCACCATAAGACTCTCTCATTTTGTTTTCTCTCAACTTTCGTCGCCTAGTGGTGCCTGTGAAGGTTTTCACCATAAGACTCCCTTATTTTATTTTCTTTCTCCGCTGGGGATTGGATTCTTTTGGCTATCAATTCCTTCAGCTCATGATCCTCATTCAGTCAGGGATCAGTGTGTTACTCTTGGCTTTCATTTGCCTGACTTGGCACCTCTCGGATATTGATCGAGAGGTCTTTTTGGACATCAACATGGTTTTTGTGTGGGGATAAAAGAAAAGGATATCAAAATTTGAAATAACTTCGATGGGTAAAACATTACAACTCTTGGAATCGAACTTTTCCCAAAAATTTTAAAACATAACTTCTGCCCCAGTTTTCTTGTTTGGGGATTTTTTATTTTTATTACACTTTGACCGAGCCATGAGGCGCCTACGTATCCTCTTTGAGGAATCAGGTCGAACGTAGTTCACTTGATTCCTTTGTATTTCTTGTGACTTTGTTTTTGTTATTATTTTTCTTTCTTTTTCTCTTTTTTTTCATTAATGATTCCAAGAGAGGGGTATGAAAGAATAATCAAGGCTCAAAGGGGGAAGCAAAGGTTAAAGTGTTTGGATAGTAGAAAAATTGCCTCCGTTATTTCATTCTCCGATAAATTCCAAATACAAACAAACAATAATTACAATCAAAGAAATTACACATAATATCTCTTGACTACGTCAGAATTGATAGCCATGTCGATACATCTTCCTTCGACATCTGTTAGACACAAAGCACCATTGGATAACACTCTGGTCATAATAAACCGCCCTTGCCAATTCGGGGCGAACTTGCCCTTTGCTTCAGCTTGATGTGGCAATATTCTTTTCAGCACCTGTTGTCCCACTTCAAATCTCCCGGGACGCACCTTTTTGTTATACGCTCTTTCCATTCTCTTTTGATACAATTGGCCATGACATACTGCTGCCAATCTTTTTTCATCAATCAAGCTCAGTTGCTCCAATAGGGCTTTGTCCCATTCATCATCATCAATCCCGGCCTCAGCGACAATCCGGAGAGACGGAATCTCAACCTCTGCTGGTATCACTGCTTCAGTCCCGTATACTAACGAATAAGGAGTTACACCTATTGAAGTACGAACACTAGTGCGATAACCCAACAATGCAAATGGTAACTTCTCATGCCATTGTCTGGATCTTTCTACCATCTTCCTCAATATCTTATTTATGTTTTTGTTGGCTGCCTTAACCGCTCCATTCGCCTTGGGCCGATACGGGGTGGAATTACTGTGTGTAATCTTGAACTGTTGACATACTTCTTTCATCAAACCGCTGTTAAGGCACCATTATCTGTGATGATCACCTTTGGGATCCCAAATCTACAGATGATATGGGAATGAACAAAATCCACCACCGTATTCTTGGTTACCAATTTGAAAGTTTTAGCTTCAAACCACTTAGTGAAATAGTCGATGGTTACTAAAATGAACCTGTGACCGTTGGAAGCTGTTGGCTCAATCGGTCCAATGACATCCATGTCCCATGCAACAAATGGCCATGGCGCTGACATTGTATGCAATTCTGTTGGTGGAGAATGAATCAGATCTCCATGTATTTGACACTGAAGGCATTAACGCACGAAAATGGTACAATCACGCTCCATGGTAAGCCAATAATACCCTACTCGAAGAATCTTCTTCGCCAATACATATCCGCTCATATGTGGCCCACAAACTCCAGCATGTACTTCAGTCATAACTATCGCGGCTTGACCTGCATCTATACATCTCAGCAATCCCAAATCTAGTGTTCTTTTGTATAACACTCCTCCACTGAGGCAAAATCTATTGGCCAATCGCCGAATGGCTCTCTTTTGATATACGGTGGCTTGCTCCGGGTATATCCCCACCCGAAGGTATTCCTTGACATCATAGAACCACGGCTCACCGTCCATTTCTTCCTCTATCATGTTGCAATAGGCATGTTGATCACGAACCTGAATATGTAATGGGTTAACATGAATCTTGTTTGGGTGGTGCAACATCGATGCTAAAGTGGCCAAAGCATCAGCAACCTCATTGTGAACTCTTGGGATGTGCCTGAACTCCACTGATCGAAATCTCTTGCTCAAATCGTGCAAACATTGTCGATATGGTATAAGCTTCAAATCCCGTGTTTCCCATTCACCTTGAATCTGATGCACCAAGAGGTCCGAGTCTCCCAAGACCAAGACGTCCTGGACATCCATGTCTGCAGCTAATCGTAAGCCCAAGATGCATGCTTTATACTCAGCCATGTTGTTGGTACAATAGAAACGTAGTTGAGCTGTAACAGGATAATGATGTCCTATTTCAGAAATGAGTACCGCTCCTATTCCAACTCCTTTTGCATTTGCGGCTCCATCAAAGAACAACTTCCACCCTGGTTCTTCGATCAACTCCAACTCATCTATATGCGTCACTTCTTCGTCAGGAAAATATGTCCTTAATGGCTCGTATTCTTCATCAATAGGATTCTCAACCAAGTGATCCGCTAACGCTTGGGCCTTCATGGCCATCCTCGTCACATAGACGATGTTGAATTCCGTGAGTAATATTTGCCATTTTGCTAACCTCCCTGTGGGCATAGGCTTCTGGAAAATTTACTTCAATGGATCCAGGCATGTAATGAGATAAGTAGTGTATGATGACAGATAATGTTTCAGCTTTTGTGCCACCCAAGTTAGGGCACAACACGTCTTCTCAAGTTGAGTGTACTTAGCCTCATATACTGTAAACTTCTTGCTGAGATAATATATGGCTTGCTCCTTTCTTCCTGTAATGTCGTGTTTCCCCAGTACACAACCAAACGAATTCTCCAAGACCGTTAGATAGAGAATCAACGGTCTTCCCGGTTCGGGTGGAACCAATACGGGTGGATTTGATAAGTACCCTTTGATTTGGTCAAATGATTCCTGACATTCTGCCGTCTATTCTACCGCAGCATCTTTCTTCAGTAGCTGAAAAATGGGTTCACAAGTCACCGTGAGTTGAGCGATGAACCTGTTGATATAATTCAACCTTCCCAACAGACTCATCACTTCTGTTTTGTTCTTCGGTGCCGGCAATTCTTGGATGGATTTGATCTTTGATGGGTCCAACTCAATGCCTCTCCGACTGATGATGAATTCCAACAGTTTTCCAGACGGAACACCAAATGCACATTTGGCTGGGTTGAGCTTAATGTCGTACCTTCGAAGTCTTTGGAAAAACTTCCTTAGGTCTGCTACGTGGTCTTCCTGACGCTGGGATTTTATGATCACATCATCTACATACACTTCAATCTCTTTGTGTATCATGTCATGAAACACAGTAGTCATTGCTCTCATGTACATTGCCCCAGCGTTCTTCAAGCCAGAAGGCATTACCCGGTAGCAATAAGTCCCCCACGGCGTAATGAAAGCCGTCTTTTCCACATCTTCTTCATCCATCAGGATCTGATGATACCCAGCATAGTAATCTATAAATGACCCGATCTCCCGTCCGGCACAATTATCGATCAAGATATGTATGTTGGGTAATGGAAAGTTATCCTTTGGGCTTGCTCTGTTCAGATTGCGGTAATCGACACATACCCTAATCTTCCCATCTTTCTTCGGCACTAGCACCACATTAGCCAACCAGTCAGGATATCGAGTGACTCGAATAACCTTTACCTGCAACTGCTTGGTTATTTCTTCTTTAATCTTC
This sequence comes from Nicotiana glauca, assembly GCA_026770625.1. Taxonomy (NCBI): domain Eukaryota; kingdom Viridiplantae; phylum Streptophyta; class Magnoliopsida; order Solanales; family Solanaceae; genus Nicotiana; species Nicotiana glauca. The sequence continues at coordinate 62,939 of MU748254.1, read as the reverse complement.
ACACTCATGTCTGTTTTGAACTTCCTCAATTTCTGCTTGACGGGAGGGCATGCCGGGTCAGTGGGCAATTTGTGAACCACTAAATCAGTGCTTAAACCCGGCATGTCATCATACGACCATGCAAAAACGTCTTTGAATTTGACAAGTGCTTTGATTAGTTCCTCCCTTATGTTTTGCTTAATGTGGTTGCTGATTTTGGTTTCCCTGACATTGTCTGCATCCCCTAAATTGACAGCTTCAGTGTCATTCAAATTGGGCTTGGGTTTCTCTTCGAACTGGCTTAATTCTCTGTTTTATCTCTTCAAAGGCTTCATCCTCATCATATTCCGATTCATCATCATAATCGACTTCTTGTACAATTAATTCGAAATTGGATTGATTTTTTAGACTAGGTTGAAGATCCGTTGTGCATGCCATGTCATTAGAACCAGTATAAAGAGAACTGTTTAGAAAGAGAAAAAAAGAAAACAAAATTAAAATAAAATAAGGAGATAAAACTTTCACTTTATTAAAATGCGGGATAACAGAGTTTCACACTTTTGCTGAATACAAAATAAAACAAAAATTGGATTACACCCTGGAATAATCCAGAACATAAGAAAGAAAAATCAAAGCCTACTATCAAGACTTCCTCCGGGTAGGAAGAGGAGTAGCTGTCCAATTGTTGATACTGGCCCTAGGCCCCACAAACTGTATATCTTCCCTAATGGAACCTTCTCCAGCTTCTATCACGTTGACGCCGGCGAATAGACTTTCAAAACTCTGATTCAAATCCCCATTTGACCCAATCAGTGGTCCGAGAACCTTCGGGACCGACGACCTTCTGCTATCTGCTCTGACAAAGGATCTGGAGAGACGCGGCACCGGCTTGGGAAGATCCCAAACTCTCTTCTTCAATTTTCGAGCACGTCTTACGTCTTATGCGGTAGGCTTGAATCCCATCCCAAAAGTGTCCAGATTCTCGGGCAAGGAAACTGGGCGGACAATACCCTACAGATCAACCCCCAAGACTTTTCCTGGTAAAAACCCGTTGTTTAACATTTTCGAGGCTATCATGAAGGTGGCCGCTGCGATTCTGGGCAGTGGAAGGTTCTCGCCTTCAGAAATTTTGTCAACTGAGACTGCATCAAAAATCTGGTAAACCCAGGGACCTTTGTCGTCATAATTTTCTATGAATGGCATAATGGCATCACCCACAGTGCTTGTTCCATCATCCCTATGCACCACTATCTCCTGCCTGTCCCACTCAAATTTCACCATCTGGTGCAGTGTAGAAGGCACTGTTTTGGCAGCATGGATCCAGGGTCGCCCCAATAGAAGATTGTATGATACTGCCACGTCTACCACTTGGAATTCCATGGTGAATTCCACTGGACCAATGGTCAATTCCAGTATGATATCTCCCACCGTGTCAATACCACCCCCATCAAAACCTCGGACGCAGACGCAGACGCTGTTCCTATGAATCCGATCATGATCAACCTTTAGCTTGTTCAGAGTAGTCAAAGTACATATGTTGGCGCTTGAACCATTATCAATCAATACTCGGGTGACCACCGAGTCTTCGCATTTTACGGTCAAATATAGGGCTTTGTTGTGTTCTGTACCCTATGCCGGCAATTCATTACTAGAAAATGTCACCCGGTTTACCTCGAAGATTTTGTGCACTATCCTTTCCAAGTGATTTATAGAGATTTTATCCAGAACATGAGCCTCGTTCAAGATTTTCATCAATGCCTGGCAATGGTCACTGGAATGGATCAACAAGGATAGCAATGAAATCTGTGCCGGAGTCTTTCTTAACTGCTCCACAATGGAGTAGTCTTGGGCCTTCATTTTCTTCAAAAACTCCTCCGCCTCTTCCTCCGTCACGGTTTTCTTTATCACCGCTGGGTTGGACCTTCTTAACTCTATGGGAGCAAAATACCTCCCCAAATGACTTAACCCCTGGGCTTCACATATTTCTTCCACAACCTCCTTCCCTTTGTACATTACCATCGCTTTATTATAGCTCCATGGCACGACTTTCTCACTGATTATCGGCCTCTGCATTACTGGTTTGATAACAACTGGCCCTATGCATGCTGGCTTTCTTGGTACCCCTTGCACCGTTACTTTGACCGGTTCTGGATTCTTTGCAACAACAAGCGATCTTTTCCCCATCACCACCACTGGCTTGACATCTACCGTCTCCAACTGTACCACCTTTTTTCCCCTGGTCGACCTTTCTTTTGGGCTGGCACGGATCATCATCACCGTTTGTGAGGGTTTCTTTAGCTCCCCTCCTTCATGCATAAGCTTGATCATATGGGTTTCGTGGTGTGCTGGCAATGGGTTCTGATTGATGTTGGGCGCCTCTGGTGTCTGAACCTCGATCTTGTTGGTGTCAATAAGATCTTGCACCGCCCGTTTCAACTTCCAACACTTCTCGGTATCATGTCCGGGAGCTCCCGAACAATACTCACAGCTTACCGAGTGGTCCATATTTTGGGGAAGGGGATTTGGCAATCTGGGCTCAACAGGACTCAACAAACCCAACTGCCTTAATTTGTGGAACAAAGCAGTATAGGTTTCTCCCAACTCAGTGAAGGTTTTTTGTTTCTACACCCTTTCATTTCTGAAAGCCTGATTCCCCCGGAAACCTGTCCCTGGAGGGTTCCTGTAGGTTCTTGGTGGTGGATAGGTGTTTTGTGGAGGTGGGTATGTATTTTGTGGAGGTGTATATGTGTTTTGGGGAGCCGGCGCACGCCATTGCGGGCGAGCCGAAGGCTGGGTGTATACCTGGGCTTGATGGACGGAGAAGTGTGGTTCTTATGGTGGGTAGTAGGGTTGTGGAGGGTAATTTGGAGTGTGTGGGTAATTCGGGTGAGGGGGTCTAGATTGGTAGCGGGGGGAAGGACCTCTTGATCTGGACCAATTACCTGCCTCTATTGTTGCGACCTCTTCTCTTTTCTTCTTCCCGAGCGCACCTCCCGTGCCGCTCTGAATGGCCTGAGTTATTGCTTTCAGTACTGAGTAACTCAAGATTTTGTTAGACTTCAATCCTTCTTCAATCATGGCTCCCATCTTTACCACTTCATTGAACGATTTACCCACGGACGTCACTAGATGACCAAAGTATGTCAGTTCCAATGTTTGCAAAAAGTAGTCTACCATTTCGTTCTCCCTCATCGGAGGATCCACTCTTGCTGCTTGTTCCCTCCAGCGGAAACCAAATTCTCTAAAGCTCTCTGCGGGCTTCTTTTCCAGCTTCAACAATGACAGACGATCGGGGACTATCTCAAGATTATACTGAAAATGGCCAATGAATGCCTGTGCCAAGTCATCCCATGTAAACCATCTGCCGGGATCCTCTCTTGTGTACCATTCCAGCGCGGACCTACCCAGGCTTTGACCAAAATAGGCTATCAACAATTCATCCTTCCTACCATCTCCTCTCATTTTACTGCAGAAACCTCGGAGGTGGGCCAGTGGGTCGCCATGTCCCTCGTACAAATCAAATTTGGGCATTTTGAACCCTGCGGGCAACTGGACATCCGAGAAAGGGCACAAATCTTTGTAGGAAACACTGACTTGGTTGCCTAAACCGTGCATGTTCCTGAAGGATTGCTCTAGGCTTTTTACTTTTCGAATCACTTCCTCCTGTTCCGCATTCTTAACCAGTTTCTCAGTTTCCTCCGAGATCCCAAAATATGGTGTATATGTGTATGGCTCAGGAGCTTTAAAAGTGGGTTCAGGAGGGTAATACTGGCTGTCGTGAGCTTGGAACAGTGGCTCACTAGACGATCTTTGTAATGTGGCTGGGGTAGGTGCCACAAAGACAGGAACATTTGGTGGAGGAGGGTTCTGATTGGGTGGTGGAGCTTGGGGATCATAGGCATCTCTTCCCTGATAGTAGTGATGGCTTGGGAAGCTTGTTGAAGGAATGGGGGAAGGGTATCCCAGCGTGTGTCCTGGTGGGAGAGTAGGAGTAATGGGAGGTTCGGGCCCCTTTTGCACCCTAGCCAAGGCTAGCTGCATTTCGTTCATCTCCAGTCTCATTTTTTCCATTGTCTCCTTCAGCATCTGATTTTTCGTCTTTTCCGACTCAACACTGTTTTCTGAGCCGGTCATGCTTTCTAGTATAGGCCCTTTTAATCTTGTTTGATAATGATATGGTGCCAGTACGCTCTAACAAACTAACTTGTATTTGGAAAAACAACAAACTTGTCAGCATTAGAGTTTTAACAGATATTGCAATTTCACATTGGGGGATGCAATGTTCTTAGGCAGTTAACCATTTCTAACATGTTTTTACTTCAACCGCATGCATCATCCCGACTTATTTTATTTGTGCCTCTTTCAAATGTCTCGGAAACCCTCCATTATTTCTTCTTCTTTTCTCTCTTTCTTTTTCTCTTTTTTTTTTCTTTTATTCACTTCCTCTTTTTCTCTTTTAGCGGTGGTCGAATCTTATGGGGATTGCCTACGTATCATGTCCCCGCATGAATCAGACCGGGCGTAGTTTTGCCCAGGTGAAGTACGTGGTAAAGTATTTTCCGCACAAACAACTACTTTTATTAAACCACTTGAACAAAGTTTACAAACTTTAAAGAAAAACAAAACTTAAAGAACTGACTGACAGACTAAAAAAGATTAAAAATACATCAATGCTTTAAATTTTCCTGTTGCCTGTGAGGCATCATTCAGCCTTGCCATAGGCCTTGATGTGAGATCCCTTTGCAACCCTTTCAATTCTTCCATGATCTGGTGGACATAAATCATTATTGCGGCAAAGAAGTGGTACCGGTCATATCCTCACATGCTAGGCACTTTATGGTTATGTAGTGCCCGATATCTTCGATTCTCCCCCTGATTCTGTCCGTTTCCACAAGAAATTGCTCTATTCGTTGGTTCCGCATCCCCAGCACTTGGGCATTGTGGAAGACTTGATCTTGAAACTCCTGCATCTGTTTTTCCATCCGTGCCATTAAGTCATGACAGCGTTTCCTATCGGCTCTGAAGTCTCTGGCTTGCCTGGAGAGACGTTCTTCAAGGGTGGATATTGTTTCTCTCAATATAGAGATGCTCCGTTCGTAGTCCTTCTTCATCTACCGCAGATGCAGTTTCCGCTCTTCTGTACACCTTGCCCATCTGGCCTTGATCCTTGTCACCCTGGCTTCAGATTCTTCCAAACCCTCTTAGCATTCGATGAGTTGCCATTTTAAGTCATTTATCAAATCCTCATCAGACCGACTCCTTGGGTGTCTATCGGCATCCATTCTCATCTGTTGAATTTGGGATTTCAAAGCTTCATTTTCCTGGTCCAACTTCTTTTTATCCCCTTCGTCGGTGGCAGCCTGCAAACTGTTTTCAAACCGGAGATCTTGGGCCTATTTTTCAAATGTCCTTATGTGGGCCCTATATCCGTGTTCTTTATCCAGCCAAAGGCGCGGTTCTTGTGATGCATCCACAAACTCCTGTATGTGCGGCCTTTTGGTTGGCCGTTCTGGGGCTTCTCTAACAATGTTCTTCCTTCTGTACCAGGCGAGGTAGGCTGGTGAGACTTCGCCTCCGGATAGGTCATGAACCCGAGTGTTTGCCGTCAAGTACTGGCATTCATTCCATATAGAACGGGCGTTTTCTTCATGAAATTGGCCATCGGTGCTAACCTTGACCGCATAAACACTAAGATCTTCATATGGGTATACCACCTAACACCTTCCTAACTGTCTCATCACTCGGTAAGGCGCATAAGGCTGAATACCTCGGAGTCCCATTAAGAGGAAGTAAGGACCCGTGGCAGGAATATACACAATTTCTTCCACAGGAAGCCAACCTAACGTCCAATCTATTTGCGGTGCAGTGATGGCACGAAGATAGGATACCTAGTCTTCGAACCCTTCTGACAACTTGAGCCCTGAAATCCTTGTGTCATACTCTTCAATGCAGCCTTTGTCTGTAGATCTGTAGCTCACATACTGAGGGTGGTGACACAAATGCTCGATCATCCACATCTGCAACAATAAATTGCATCCCTCGAAGAAATCCGCCCCGGCTTTACAAGCTGTGAGAGCCCGGTACAACGTGCTTTTGTTGTTGGTAATTAAGACCTTGACAGCTCCGGCCACTTTCAAATCGATGTTTCTATCTTTCCGGGGAAACACCACAATGCCCAAGAAGGCTACCATGAAGGCGAACCGCCTATGTTCATACGATTTTGTCTGATTTCCTCTACTACAAACCCCGCTTTCTGGATCGTTGAATCCCTCTATATGCCCATACCTCCGGTATATGAAATGTAGAGTGGAAAAACCCCTATCTAATTTAGAGTACGGGACTCCCTTGCTTATCTTCAATAGATCCATGAACTTGTGTGAATTGACGGCTCTCGGAGCAATCAGATATTTGTGCCTTAGCCCCTCGGTAATGTCCATATAACCTGCTACCTCTTGCAAGGTTGGGGTAAGTTCAAAATTCGAGAAATGAAATACATTGTGGGCCGGGTCCCAAAATGTAACCAAAGCCTTTATGATGTCACATCTAGGTCTGACGTTCAACAAACTGGTGAGACCCCCCAGATGTAGTTTGATTTTATCCTGCTCCGACTTTCCCAAATCCTCCCACCACAAGCGCAACTCCAAAGGGATCTTGCTCCTAACTGTTAGTGGAAAACTTGGACCCGTGCTCATTCTGCACATTTATTAAGGGGTTTTAAGCAAAAGGTAAAACTTATTTGACTCACAACAAAATCGACAACAATGTCTTCAAATTAAAACACAAGGCCTGGTTTTTCGAGCACGACCTTCCAGCACTTCGGTGACGAAGGTTTTGAGGCTGTGTGGGCTTACTGGTCCAAACCTTAGAAACGACCAGAAGTGGCCGTTTAAGCAAATTCAACCTTCTGGCGTGCCTTTCGGGAACATTCGGCTATTTTTGACAAAACGGCACCGCCCGACTTTTTGATGAAAAAAAATTAAAATTTGACATTTTTTGGTGACTTTCGCAAAATGGGAAGTTGGACCCGACGAGGGTTGCCTATATATCCCATACCCTGTGAGAATCAAACCAGCGTAGTTCGCCCAAATAAAACAAACTACATTTGTAAACGAAACATTTTTTTCAAATAATTGGCAAATAAAATGAATTATTATATATTTTTTTTAATTTTCAAACACCAACTATTTTTGAAAACCAAATCACATTTTTCCTTTACTGGAAAATGAAGTAGAATATTTTTTAAAACCTTTTATTTTAGTGGAAAATAAACAAACTATTTTAAATTATAAAACTTTACTTCTATTGTTTTTTTTCTTTCAAATAAGTTAAACTAAAAAAAAAACACATTTCCTTTTCGTTTCCTCAGAGTTTCGACACTACTTGGATATTGGTTTTAATTTTCAAAAAAAAAAATGTTTATCTCCCTACACTGCTATTTTTTTTTTTTGTTTTTCACAATTTCCCAGTATTCCCGATTTTCAGAAGCCGGTCAGCATGCAAGTCTGAAGCAAATAAATGCGTAAAATAAACAGGATGCAGCAGGATGGTCTTTTTTCCATTTCAGGTTGCCTGCCCTAGACGGACCCAACCCCTGTGTTGAGTCCCCTAAGTCGAATGCAACATGATGCAAATAAGCATTCCTACTAGTGATCCGGCATGAGGTTTTGTTATACTAGGTTTATCCTGGGTGTTTGTTCTAGACCTGGTTTACCAGAGTGGAAAACTCGAGCTGAGGATGGGAACTGCGTACCGGTAACCAAAAGATCATCCGGCTTTGCAACTCCTCCGAATCCTCGTTCTATTTTGGGATATGAAATTAACTGAAAGAAGTCACGACCAGCGTGCACTCCTCGGATGTAAGAAGAGAAGGTTTCGGCACAGTTTATATATACAGTTCAAATAATATCAAAGCGGTAAAGCATTATTTTGCACATTTTATACCAATCAAGTAATAAAATCAGATAATAAATAAAGCCAAATACAACAATTATTCTAAGCTCGAATTTCTAACCCCGAACCAGTGATTTTGGGTCACAAAAAAAAATCCCCAGCAGAGTCGCCAGAGCTGTCACACCTCCTTTTGGCGCTACCACACCCCGCGAAGGGCGTG
>MU748254.1:17010-50474 GCA_026770625.1 Nicotiana glauca | reverse complement strand
GCCGGGGTTTAGTATAGGGATATATACTAGATGAAGGACTCGATCCATTCCGTTGGATTAATTAAAATCAACGGACTGGATCAAATACAATACAGAAATGACATAGTTTCTTTTAAGTGGGGATCAGGTCCATTCGGGTGTAAGGCGGATCAGACTGGATACGGGTGATGGGGAAGATTACGAACCGTTGGATGGGGAAATGATGAATGGCTGAGATTTGTTGACATTGAAACGACGTAGTATTATCACCGTACTACGTCGTTTTAATGTCTGAGGGACCGGGCCATTTTGGACTGGGTATGGGCGAATTTAGGCTGGATTGTTGGGCTTCGGGGTTTTGGACATTTGGGCTAGGGAATTTTTAGCCCAATTCTGACTTCCCTCATTTCTTTTCCTTTATCTTTTATTTCCTAAAACCAAAACTAAAATCCTAATTAAATTATAAGCAAAAATTATCTTATAAAATATCATTTAACCTTAAGTAATAATTACCATAAATAATTAAACACCAAAGTAAAAGAAAAAATCATAAAATTTGAAACTAAACACTAAAATGCCAAGTACGCTATTTTTTGTGATTTTTTATTTTTTATAAAACAAACACTCACTTAATTAATCCTAAATGTAAATGCAATATATTTTTGTATTTTCATTAATTTATACACACATAATCACACACATGCAAACGCAAGCAATTACCAAAAATATCACGAAAAATTCACAAAAATGTACACAATAAAACAGACAATTTTTGTTTTGATTTTGTGGGAGTAGTTCATGTGAGGCAAAAATCACGTGCTCACACGTCCCGTTCGTCTGAGGGTGAAACGCTGTGCTCAGCTCCACCCGTGTACCCAACTCTCACTGAAAAGTCCTCCAAAACTGGGAAGTGCACTGAGTACCCCTGTATGCGATAATAGAAACTGGGTCCCCATGCAACCGAACAATCTCCTGGATGAAAATCCCTGCCAGCCGCTCCGAAGAATAGGTAGTACACACCGGAATGAAATGCGCAGACTTGGTCAGCCGATCCACAATCACCCAAATTGAATCAAACTTCTTCGAGATCCGAGGGAGACTACTCACAAAATCCATAGTAATCCTCTCCCATTTCCACTCTGGAATATCCATCAGCTGAAGTACACCACCCGGTCTCTGATGCTCATATTTCACCTGCTGACAGTTGAGACACCGAGCTACATAACCCATAATATCTTTCTTCATTCTCCTCTACCGGTAGTGCTGCCTCAAATCCTGATACATCTTTGCGGTACCCGGATGAATGGAATACCGCGAGCTGTGGGCCTCCTCAAGAATCAACTCTCTAAGCCCATCTGCATTAGGCACACAAATCCGAGCCCACATCATCAATACACCATCATCACCAAGGGTCACATCCCTGGCATCGCCATGCTGAACATTGTCCTTAAGGAAAAGCAAGTGCGAATCATCATACTGGTGCTCTCTGATGCGATCATACAAGGAAGACCGAGAAATAACGCAAGCCTATACCTGACTGGATTCTGAAATGTCTAATCTCATAAACCGATTGGCCAACACCTGGACATCAACTGCAAAGGGTCTCTCCCCAACTGGAATGTACGCCAAAATCCCCATACTGACTGCCTTTCAGCTCAAAGAATCGACCACTACATTGGCCTTCCCCAGATGATACAGAATAGTAATGTCATAATCCTTTAGAACTCAAGCCACCTCCGCTGCCTCACATTAAGATCCTTCTGCTTGAACACGTGCTGAAGGCTGTGATGATCAGTGAATACCTCACAAGATACGCCATATAAGTAGTGCCTCCACATCTTCAAAGCATGAACTATAGCAGCCAACTCTAAGTCAGGAACATGGTAGTTCTTCTCATGGGGCTTCAACTGACGAAAAGCATTAGAAATCACTCTACCCTCCTACATCAATACACATCCAATCCCGACTCTCAAAGTATCACAATATACAGTGTAAGAACCTGAAGCTGATGGCAAAACTAATACTAGAGCTGTGGTCAAAGCTGTCGTGAGCTTCTGGAAACTCTCCTCGCACTCGTCCGACCATACAAACGGAGCACCCTTCTGCATTAATTTGGTCAAGGGCGAAGCAATAGATGAAAAACCCTGGACGAACCGGCGATAATAACCTACCAAGCCGAGGAAACTATGAATCTTTGTGGCTGAGGACGGCCTAGTCCAACTCTGAACCACCTCTATCTTCTTCGGATCTACTTGAATACCATCGCTGGACACCACGTGCCCTAGGAAAGCCACAGAACCAAGCCAGAACTCACACTTGGAGAACTTTTCATAAAGCTTCTTCTCCCTCAATCTTTGTAATACCACCCGCAAATGCTGTGCGTGCTCCTCCTGGCTACGCGAGTACACCAGGATATCATCAATAAAAACAATAACAAATGAATCCAGATACTGCCAAAATACACTGTTCATCAAATGCATGAATGCTGCTGGGGCATTAGTCAGCCCAAAAGACATAACAAGAAACTTATAGTGCCCATATCTAGTCCTGAAAGCAGTCTTCATAATATCTGAATCCCTGATCTTCAACTGGTGATAGCCTGAATGGAGATCAATCTTGGAGAATACCCTTGCCCCCTGAAGCTGGTCAAATAAATCATCAATATGAGGCAAGGGATACTTGTTCTTCACTGTTACTTTGTTCAATTGCCTGTAGTCAATGCACATTCTCATTGTGCCATCTTTCTTTTTTACAAATAGAAACGGTGCACCCCACGGTGACACACTAGGCCGAATGAACCCCTTTTCTAGGAGTTCCCGAAGTTGATCCTTTAATTCTTTCAACTCTGTTTGTTCCATGCGGTACGGAGGAATGGAAATGGGTCGAGTGCCCGGCACCAGGTCAATACCAAAATCAATATCCCTGTCCGGCGGCATGCCCGACAGGTCTGCGGGAAATACATCAGGGAAATCCCTCACAACGGGAACAGAATCAAGGCTAGGAGTCTCAGCTCCTACATCTCTCACAAACACAAAATATGAAAGTCAAACCTTCCCAACCATATGCTGGGCCTTTAAGAAAGAAATTACTCTACTCGGAACATAGTCAGTCACACCTTGCCATTCGATCCTCGGGATACCCGGAATAGCTAAAGTGACTGTCTTAACACGGCAGTTTAGAATAGCATGACACGGAGATAACCGGTCCATGCCCAAAATAACATCAAAGTCTACCATGCTCAATAGCAATAAATCAACTCGGGTCTCCATACCCCTAATAGTCACAAGACGAGACCAATATACATGGTCCACATTAATAGTATCGCCTACCGGGGTAGATACGTGCACAGGTAAAGCAAGACACCCTCAGGTCGTACCCAAATGATGAGAAAATATGAGGACACATAAGAATAGGTAAAACCGGGATCAAATAAGATAGAGGCATCCCTGTGGCAGACTGAGATAATGCCTGTAATAACCGCATTCGATGAAATAACATCTGACCTGCCTAGAATAGCATAAATCGAGCCCGGCCACTGCCGGATTGACCTCCACCCCTAGGGCGACCCCTGGCTGCCTGGCCTCCACCCCTACCTAATTAGGTGGGTGCAGAAGAAGCTGGAGTAGAAGATGAGGGTTGATCCCTTTGCTGAGACTGACCACTACAAAGTCGAGGACATTGCCTCCTTATATGACCAAACTCACCACACTCGTAGCAACTACCAGGTGCTGGAGAAGGGGAATGAAGGGAACCCCTCGCACCAGAATGACCAGTCGATGCACTCGGCGCAGAAGAACCCTGAGCTGAAGGGGCATAAGATGAGTTCTGAGCTGGGAGGGCACTAAGTGAAGGCTGCCCCTACTGGAACCCCTATTGATCACGGCCTGAAGATGCCCCACTATACTCTAGACGGGCCAAATGAGGAGGCCTGAAGGAATGGCCTCTGCCACGCTAGAACTGGCCCCGATACGGAGCACCACTAAAACTACCTGAACCTCAAGGCCTCTTGGCCTCTCTCTCCTCACGCTCCCTATGGCGAACCGTCTCAATATCACGAGCAATGTCAACTACCTCCTCAAACGAGGATCCCAATACCCTCTCTCTAGTCATCAGAATACGGAGTGAATAGTTGAGGCCATCCACGAACCTCCTAATCCTCTCCCGATCTGTCAGGATCATCCTAGTAGTATGACGGGCCAACTGCAAAAATCTCATCTCGTACTAGGTCACAGACATGTCCCCCTGGGTCAACCACTCAAACTATCGACGTAGCTCCTCCCTGCGGGACTATGGTACATACTTCTCCGGGAAGAGAGTGGAGAACTGCTGCCATGTAAGGGGCGCTGCACCAACAAGCCTACGCCTCTAAAAATCCTCCCACCAGGTAAATGCAGCCCCTGAGAACTGGAAGGTAGTAAAAGCCACACCACTCGACTCCAAAATCCCTACGGTGCGAAGCATACGCTGACACTTGTTAAGAAAACCCTGGGTATCCTCGCCCTCAGCACCATTAAATGTCGGAGGCTGGAGCCTACCAAATCTCTCGAGATGACGCTGCTCATCGTCGGGCATAGCTGGAACCACATAGTCATGAACTGGGTCAACCGGCTGAGCTAGAGCTGCTCCCGGTGTCTGCAATCCCTGCACAACCTGCTCAGGTGTGCGAGCAGCGGGGGTCTGATTGCCTCCCCCGGCCTGCGAAGTAGTTGTTGTCGTAGTGGCTGAAACTACCTGAGCCAGGCTAGTGCAAACTGATAATATCTGAGCCAAGGCCTCCTGGAGACCCAGAATCACAATGGGCACTGCCGGTGCCTGAACAGGTGCTGCTGGAGCATCCACAGCTGGAGTCTGGTCCTGAGCTGGGGCAACTGGTGGATCAACAAGTGCTGCGCACGCTGCTCTGCCTCGACCATGACCATGACCACGATCGCGTCCACAGCCTCTAGTGGCCTCAGTAGGTGGTACTGGTGGTCGTCCACCATGTCCGGTAGCGCGAGTCCTCGCCATCTGCGAGAGAATAGAATACAAAAGTTTAGTTCTTGGATTAACAAAGTCGCACGATAAGAATTTCAAGAATATGAAGTTTCTCCTAAAGGTTCTGCAGCCTCTCAAGGATAAATAAAAAAGTCTCCGTACTGATCCGCGAGACTCTACTAAACCAGCTCATGATTCGCGAGACCAATTAACCTAGGCTCTGATACCAACTTGTCACGACCACAACCCCGGTCATGATGGCACCCAATGCACTCTAGGCAAGCTCGACCTTAAAACAACATTTCCCAACTTAAACAAATCATAGATGCAAAGCACAAGGAATAATTGCTAAACCCTTTTATCAAAAGTCTAGAAATAACGATGGAATATGCGGAAGTTTAACAAAATACTGCAACATAGCCCCAAATAGGATCTGGTGTCACGAATATGAGCCTCTAATACAGGATGTCAACCTACTACAAGTCTGTCTAAGAAATGCAGAATAAAAGATAGGGATAGAAGGGAGAGATCAAGGCTGCGAACGCCATGCAGCTACCTCGATACTCCCGAATGCTACTGCGCTGCTAAACAAATCCTCACTTAGCCTGTGGGGTACCTGAATCTGCACGTAAGGTGCAGGGAGTAATGTAAGTACTCCGACCTAGTGAGTAATAAACATAAATAAAGGCTGAGAATAAGAAATCCTAAAATGACACAAAGTAAACTATAGCTGGCAGTCGAGAACACTTAATGGTAAAACAACAAACCAATGAAATAAGGTACAAAAATGATATGACAAGTAGACCAGATAAGTATCAAATGCATGAATGCAATGCATCACATAGAATGGCACACTCTAGTACCCATTGCGGCATGCAGCCTGATCCATTTAACGTCGACGGTGCTCACTGGGGGTGTGTACAGACTCCGGAGGGGCTCCTACAGTCCAAGCGCAAATAATCAAGCCATCTCATGGAACCATCCAGGCCCTCGACTTCAGTATCAATATAATACTGCTGCGGCGCGCTGCCCGATCCATGCTCAGTTCAGAAATTCACATAAGCCTCTCGGGCAATATTAAAATAATAAGTTCTTAGCTCAGAATGTCAATAAAAATAGTGTTTTTGTTTTCAAATCTTGGAAAGATGGCTGAGCATTTAAAAACAGTGTTTAAACTTAGGACTAAAATCAGTTAACAAGTCAAATAATTGTGAAAACAGTGATAGCAATCCCTGAAGGATTCAAATAATCGGCACAAAGCCCAAATATAACAATTTAGTCCAAGTAGGATGATTATCAAACAAGTCTTAGTCAAAAACAATGTGTAAACATCACTCGGGACGGACCAAGTCACGATCCCCAACTATAAACAACCCCGCACTCGTCATAGAGCGCGTGTCTCGCCTCAATATAGCGTTACGATGTGAAATTCCAGGGTTACAAACCCTCAGGACATCATTTACATCTATTACTCACCTCAAGCCGGCCAAAAGTCTAGCTCACTATGCTTTTTCCTCTCGAATCGACCTCCTCATGCATCGAATCTGATCAAAACCACAAGGAATACATTACAATAGCCTAAACCCAATCGGAAAGACTCGAAAAATATTGAAAATCTCAAAGTTGGCAAAACTCGAGCCCCGGGCCCACTTCTCGAAAAATCAAAAAAATCATATCACCGGATTCCTTATCTCGCCACGAGTCTATACATATCAAATTTACCAAAATCCGAGCTCAAATGCTCCCTCAAACTCCAAATTTCCATTTCAAAAGTAAAACCCTAGTTCTTCCACTTTTAATCAAATTTCCATGAATTTAATGGCTGATTCTTCAATAAATTGATGTTTCTAGGCCATAGGACTCACCTCCAATCGATTCCCAGCCCAAACCCTTTAATTCCTAGTCAAAAACTCTCAAGGTTACTCAACAATGGTGGAAAAATATCCTAAGCTCGCGGATGACAAATGTTATTTTAAAACGCTTCTGCCCAGGCCCTTTTCGCTTTTGCGGTCCCATTCCGCTTATGCGGGACCGCTTCTGCGGCCTAACCCCCGCTTCTTTAGAACCTTACTTAAAGTCCAAACACCACTTTTACGGTAACCCTTCCGCTTGTGCGGAAATGCTCGACCTTGAGCCATTTCGCACCTGCGACATTTGCCTTCGCATCTGCGCTACCGTATCTGCGGTTTCTTTTCCGCAGATGCGGAAATACCTGATGCTGCCAAAACCTGCAATTTCTAAACTTCAAATTTCATTCTGATAGCCATCCGAAATCACCATGAGGCCCTCGAGACCTCAACCAAAAGTGTCAGCCCATCCTAAAACATCATTGAAACTTGTTCCAATCATCAAAACACCACAAACAACACCAAAACCATCAAATTACATCAGATTCAAGCCTAAGTTTCTTAAAAATTTCCGAAATGCGCATTTGATCAAAAACCCGAACAAAACACCTCCGAATGATCTGAAATTTTGCACACACATCCAAAATCACCTAATGAAGCTACTGAAACTCTAGGAATTCTATTCCGATCCCCGGGTCAAAATCTCACCTACCAACCGGAATTCACTAAAATACTAACTTCGCCAATTCAAACCTAATTCTACACCGGACCTCCAAAATCAATTCTGATCGCACTCCTAAGTCCCAAATCATCCCTCGAAGCTAACCAAATCACCGGAAATCATATCCGAGCCCTCTAACTCAATAGTCAATATCCAATTGACTTTTCCAAAACAAGTCTTCCTTAAAGATACTAAATGTCTCATTTCAGTCTAAACCAACCCAATTCGACTCGATCACCTCAAATACCGATAATGAAGCATAGAGAAACATAAGATGGGGGAAACGAGATGGTAATATATGAGACGACGGGTTGGGTCATCATATTAGGATATTTGGTATAAGCTAGCAAGTGGTGTAGCTGCCAAAACAGGCAGCTTATGCCAAAAATATACCAAGAAAAGCAACCAACTTTGGTCTCCAATTGGTCACTATTCTAGGCAATAGCGACCAGTCTTGGTCACTATTCTATATTAAAAAAACAATTTCTGGTAATTTAATGACCAACGTTGGTCGCTTATAGTTAAAAAAATTAATTCTTGCTATTGGCGACCAATTTTGGTCGCAAATTTTAAAAAAAAAAATTATAAAAATTATTAATATAGCGACCAAAGTTGGTCGCTTTCTATGATTAACAATAAATAAAAATAAAACGTAATTTACATCTGGAGACCAACTTTGATCGCCAAATTTATAATATTAAAATATTTGAGCGACCAAAGTAGGTTGCATGCTTTGCCCGGAAAATTTGGTCTTTTTACCTGAGAGATCAAAGTTGGTCTCTAATTAGCGACCAACTTTGGTCCCTAAGTTAAAGGGACCAGCTTAGTATCGACCAGGTATTTTTGGTCGTTTTTTGGCCACTAGCGACCAGCGTTGGTCGCTTTTTTTGGTCGCCAAATCCCGAATTTCTAGTAGTGAACGTGGAATTTTAATTTACATGAGAATCTCAATAGTTATTACCAAGTAGTCTTCAAATGAAGCGGCGATAAATAGATATGTTCGAACTTGGTACCCACTCCAAAATAGGTAAAGAAAAATTCATTTTGATAATAAATAGCTGCAGAAGTTACTTAAACAATTGTCAAATGGCATCTTTAAAAAAAAATGGGACTTATCCTCAAGTGATAGGATCATGACTCTTGACCTTTCAGCTTCAATCAAAAGTCGTCCCCATTCGTTACACTCCTTATCTTTATCGTTCTAGTCAAATCTAGGGCGACGCGCACAAATAGCCACTAACAGCTCATATCTTTATTTTAAAGCCAGTGTTTTAAATGTCTTTAATCTTTAGCCACTGGTTTAATAAACTTTAACTGCCGGACAAAAATACCCTTTTGCTCATGTCCTTAACTTCAGGACTTCAGGACTACATGTCCATAACTTTTGAACTTGAAACTCTAAGTTTAGGACTTCAAGACTACATGTCCTTAACTTTTTAACCTGTAACTTTAAGTTCAGGACTTCAAGACTACATGTCCTTAACTTTTGAACTTGGAACTCTAAGTTCAGGACTTCAAGGTTACATGTCCTTAACTTTTGAACTTAGAACTCAAACTTCAAGACCAAGCGTCCTTAACTTTTGAATTTGTAAGTAAAAGTTAAGGACCTATTGTCCTTAACTTTTGAAATTGCTTGTCCTTAAATTTTGAACGTGTAACTGTAACTTAAGGACTGTCTGTCCTTAACTTTTGAACTTATAAGTCAAAGTTAAGGACTATTATCCTTAACTTTTGAACTTGTAACTGTAAGTTAAGGACTGCTTGTCCTTAACTTTTGAATGTATAACTGTAAGTTAAGGACTATCCGTCCTTAACTTTTGAACTTGAAAATCAAAGTAAAGAAGGTGCTGGGAATTATTCAAGTTTGTGCCAAAACTGGGATAGTTATGCATAAGAGGGAGAAGCGTTAGGAGTTTAAAATATACATATTTAAGTTACTGTATATTTTTTTTAGGGCATTTTTATGCTTCTGGTGTGAGATAGTTGGGTGGATGAATATTGAATTAGCTCGTCTTTGACTTTATGGATTGCATGAGCTACTGATGTAATCATGCTTCTTGCACCATCTTTTGTGCTTTTCACCGTCTCTCTGTGGTAATACTCTTCTTATTAAAAGTATTTTACCATCTAAAAAGTTCTTTCAAGGTCATTTTATGAGCATGAATGCAGATTGCCCTACTTTTCTACTATTTTTACTCAATTAATTGAATCCTGTAGATACAATTTTGATTTGTTTCTTCTATTTATAGGGTGTGGACCTATGCAGTGGAGAGGGTTTGGAGAAACATTCATTTTGGATTATGGAGAAGGCACGCAGAGAGAGAAGCGAGGGTTTTGGAAGAAAAGCAAGGGAAGAAAGGGTAAAAATATCTTTTCATATTAATTTTAATAGGGTAGTGGCTATTTTTTCTCAACATTAGAATTGCTAGATTAAAAATAAATACCACCTTAAATAGTGGCTACCCCATGCCATTTCTACTCAAACCTATACATTTTCTGTTAATTTTGTTAACTCCAACCAAAAAGTGAAACAAATTGGCTTTGTTTAAACAAATTAAGATAACGCAAAAAAAACAAACAAAATTAATGATCATATAGAAACTGTATTCCAACTCAGGATCAAATATAATCTACTGAATATTTTGGCTTTTATTTTCTTTTCTTTTATCTTAAACATTTTGAAAGTCCAAAAATATATGATGAAGATTTTAAGCAGAACGAGAGCGACTAATTTTTTGTGTATGTGGGTGCAGAGGCGGACCCACGATTTGAAGGTCGTGGGTGCACTTTTCGATTCAACCAAAATTTGCTTTGTATATAAGGTGCCCACTACTAGTATATCATTATTTTCTAAAGATTTGTACATGTATGTTTATGGAATTATTGTCGAATATTACGGGTGCTGGTGTGTGGTTATAATTCATGGTTTAGCACATCATATTCCTGGCGTTATACATGCTTTAATGTTAAATTATACTTTGCTTGAGCGTAATGGAATTTATTTTATGTGTAGGTGCATTGAAAATGAAAGTGAAGCTAAATGGATGCTTAAATGTCGAAAGTGCGCTCGAGAACGGCAAAAAGGAGATGCCAAACAAAAGCCAGCTCGACCAGGCTTTAACCTGGCGAGGCCAACTTAAAGCCAGGCCCAACCAGGCGTTAGCCTGGCGATGCCAGCTTAAAGCCAGGCCTAACCAAGTGTTAGCCTGGCGACGCCAGCTTAAAGCCAGGTCCAGTCCGTGTTTTGAAGGTTTTAATTATTTTCCGGATTGACTAGGAGTTGACCTACACATTTAGGGCTTGTCCCAAACATATAAATAGACTCAAAAATGCCTCTTTGAAGGAATTTTGGAACCGGAGTTAAGAATAACTAGTGGAACACTACTTGGGAGTTCGAATTATTGATTTCTACATCCCTCTATCTTTACTCTGTAATGTAATAATGCAAAATTACTTTTGATATTGTTACTATGCGTATGAGTAGCTAAAATCATAATATAGGGTTTTGATGGAACCTGTTGAAGGATGATTTTTTCGTTATGTTAATATAGATTTGCCATAGTATTCTCTCTATTTGTTCAACTATATGCTTATTGATGTTGATTGAAGGGTCCTCAGTTAACTGTTCCTATTTAGTGTGAATGACTCGGGAAAGAGTTGATATTTAGGTAGTTATTGAACATCATCATTCCTAACGCATATGAAGGATCAATACGAAGGGTTTAAAGGTGGGATTAGGGATAACGAAACCTTGGATGTGATCTAAGTGAGATGTACTTAAGGCTAGCTAGCGTAATTCGGTAGAATTATTGTAATTACTCGGGAGAGAGTTACGACAGTCAGAGTGCTCATGACCGATTGAGAAGGCTTAGGCAAATTTATAGCAAACATAGCAGAAAAGATTCCGAAAATAGGGGAAATCAATTCTTATCTACAACCCGTTCATAGTTAGTTCTTAATTATTGCATTTTCATTACGTAATATTTAGTTATTAAACATCCAATCTATTACTTAAATATCTCTGAAGATTAAATACATGAATTTGTGTAAGTCCAATAGCTGTGATTGATAGGTTAATTTCCTGTGGGATTCGACTCCGGACTTGTTAACTGAAATATATTTGCAGTGATCGCTTGGTAATTTTTATAAGGCATAGTTGGGCATGATCAAATTTTGGCGCCGTTGTTTGTAAATTAATGGCATTATTAATTGCAGTTAAAAAAAGTGCAAAAAATTCTTAGTGTAGTCAATTTCAGAAATTTAAACTGAATACGTTGAAATTCTGACGTTTGTAGTCTTGGGTGTTACAGGTGCATGCCTAGAAACTCCTTAAGAACTGGTGAATTGTTCGAAGCATTATTAGATCATGAGAAAGTTTTCAAGTCATTGAATCGTGCAAACAAGAAAGGTAAACAACAATAGAACGAATCAAACCAGACAAGGGAGACGAAGTAAACAACAGAAATGATGGGAATGACCCGAACAATTAGGGTGTGTTGCCGCTTGTGCCAGATGCAACATTGTACGATTGGGCATAACCCACCGCTGACAACTTAGCAACTGCAATTGTAGTCCCTCAGATACAAGCAAAATCATTCCAAATCACAAATAACATACTGCATTTGTTGCAAAATAAGGGACTGTTTTGAGGGTCATATGTTGAAGATCCTCATTAGCATCTGAAGAATTTCTTGTCAATCTGTCCAACGCAAAGGCAACATAATGTGACAACAGAAGCAATACGACTGTTTTTGTTTCCATTCTCAATGATGGGAGCGGCTTAGACTTGGCTTAATTCACTCCCCATAAATTTTATCACTACTTGGGAGGAATTAGTCAAGAAATTTGTGAACAAATTCCACCCACCCAATAAGACTTCTTAACAAACTGATGAGATATTGAGCTTCAAACAGAAACCAATGGAGACATTACAAGAAACATGGGAGAGGTTCAAGAGTCTATTGGTTACATGTCCACATTATGGTATTCTAGAGCAGATGTTGGGGCAGAGGTTTTACATGGGTTTGGTAGATAGCTTGAAGGCCAATGTTGATGCTTCAACATGTGGAGAATTTTTGAGCAAATTATTCATAGAAAGCAAGATCCTACTTTACAAGATGGCACAAAACTCAGGATGGACGACAAGAAATGCTCCAATCACTCTTGTAGTTTACTTAGTGGCTTTAGACCCAACTAACTCCATAGCTGAAATTATGGCCAATCTAGTGGCACAAATGAGCATCCTCACCAAAAAGGTTGATGAATCAGTCCAGAAGTAGCAGGTACACATAGTTGATTCAACTAGTGAGGGCTTATGTACATCATGTATTAATCAACCATATGTCTGCTCGTGGAGTGCGGAAGGTGATAACTAGCAATATCAGGAGAACATGAATTATGTGGCCAACTATAGAGGACAGAGGCTAGGTGGTCAGAATTTGGGTCAGCAGAATCAACAATATGGACCAGCTTCGCAGCAGTACAACAACAACAACCTTGGGGCAATGTGACCACAGGGTCAAGTGCTGCCTCACCAAAGGAAACAGGTTTATAACCAACAAAATTAGTAGTATGCTTATCAACAACCTCAACAACAATAGACTGTGAGACACGAAGATGGGTTTGCTAAACTTCAGGGAATGATGCAACAAGTGATTGGGTCCACTGGGAAACTAACTGATAGAGTAGAATCACATGAATCAACAATAAATAATATTGAGATCCAATTAGTATAGATTTCGATGGCTTTAAATAATCATCCCCACGGGACGTTACCTGCAGACACACAAATCATTCCAAAAAAGCAGGCCCGAAGCGACTTATGGCAGTGAGTCTCTGAAATAGTAGAGATCTCGCTTTAGAGCAAGAAATTACTCACAAATGCAGACCTACCGAGACACTAGTGCCTGTACCCATTGAGATAGATGATTCAGCAGGGTTAACTAAGGTGACGATACAACATGCGAGATAGATGATTTAGCAGGGTTAACTAAGGTAACCTTTGTCAAAATTTTCCTTCACTCGAGCCATCCTTGGCTCAATTTCCGCAACCAGAACTGATTTGCCAGAATGTCTCTAATTGGAACCAACATAGCACATAACCGTGCAATCAGCTAATCAATAGCAACCTCCCCAACTTGCCTCGAATCCATAGATCAAAACGCACAATAAATCATAACGTATATACTCCATTGCTGACTTAATACCATAGTGAGATTAAACTCAATCCTTCATAAGCTTGTGGAAACACAAATCATCTAGAATTTTTTTAACTCTTCTGCAATTCTCGCATTCACTCACACAATAGTTAAGCCCACTCTCTAGGCGATCCAATTTAGATTTCAACCCATTTTCTTCACTTGTAAATGAGATCTCCTAACATATACATAAGGATCACACCACTTTAGAATACTCCGCAGGAGATAACCCACTTGTTTCGCCTCAATATAACATTTCCGTATACCTTTTACCATCATACACATTACACAGTTACTCAGTCTTCCTGAGTCTGGACTCATACCACAATGAAATTTACTTCACTCCCAACTAGGAGACATGAAAAGATTCTTCACGCGCCCATAACTCGGTGCTACACATCCAGCCACAATGGAAATCAAGCACTTATTAGTTCATGTATCATCCAACAGACCTCCCTCGTCACTTCCAAGTCCCATAAATACATCTCGCAGTACTAACATACTCATCACGTGGCTATCATGCCGTCACTTCCACTAATAGAGACAATAACAAATGTATAAGTTCGAAACACTTGCTCACAGAATTAGCACCTCGGTGCTCAAGCCATAGGCCAAGATCCGGCCTCAAGTCCTCCAGACTGGCTCAACATCAAACTCATAGAGATCACATCTCACCTCTTAATCGGGGAATCACAAGCCATCAAGGCATATCTGATACTGAGCGCTCATGCGCGTATGCAAACGCGTGGAAGGAATTTCAAAAGTTTCTTTTTAAGCTTAATCAAGGACGAACGATAAGAATTCAAGAATGTGAAGTTTTCCTAAAGGTTTTGTAGCCTCTCGATGATAAATACAAATGTCTTCATACTGATCCGCGTGACTCTACCAAACCTACTCATGACTCATGAGACCTAGTAACCTAGGCTCTGATACCAACTTGACTTGACCGAAACCCAGACCAGGTCGTGATGGCGCCTTTCGTAAAGACAAGGCCAGCCAACTAAACCCAATTTGTCTTTTCAAACAAATAGTTAAACATAAATAAACAACTTAAATATGACTTAAAAATATTAATTAACGGAAATACAATCCAACACAACCCTAATCGGGGTGTCACAAGTCACGAGCATCTATCAGAATGTAAATCCACTACAAGGTCTAAAATATACAAAACTGGAATAATGAAGAAAAGAGAGGAAAATGGTGTTGCGAACACCGACAGTCACCGCCTTAGCTCATATAACTCTGCCTCTGATCGGCCAAAACTCGCTACCGGGTGAATAGATACCTGCATCTACACACGAGGTGTAGGGAGTAAAGTGAGTGCTTCAACTCAGTGAATAATAAAGGTAAATAACAATTGAGCGGTAAGAAATCACGTATGGAAAATCATCATGCTATATAGAAGCAGTGTAAACCCTTTTTAGAAAACAGTGAAGCTATGAACTCTTTAGAAAAACATCTCAACTCAGTTTAAGCCTCTTTTGAAATGTCCTTTTTCATTAGTTATGCAAACGAATGCAAAACAAATAGTGCAGATAAGCACAGAATTTCCGCCCCGCGGGCACAACACTCAGTTATCAAGGAATGCCATAGTATCAGGTGTATATTGCAAGAAGTAGCACAAAACAATAGATAATAGCAGACAAATAAGATAATGCAAACACATCAAATAGTACAGGTACAGCTGCAGCGAGCAGCCCGATCCATTTATCTTCGACGGCGCTCACCAGGGATGTGCAGACTCTGGGAGGGGCCCCTTACGGCCCAAGCGCAATATCAAGCCATCTCGTGGCATCAAGTCTAGGCCCTCCGCCTCATATCAGTATCAGTATAATACTGCTGCAGCGTGCAGCCCGATCCAAAAGCATCCTCACAATACAGGCCCTCAACCTTACCCAATCAAATCACATAAGCCACTAGCGCAATAGTTAAACATGATGCTCAGCCCAAATATTATTAGAAATATCATTTCAAGTGTTAAAGCAAAATAAACTTGGCTGAGTCTTAAAAATAGTGGAAAATACATAACTGAGTTCAAGTATAAAATCAAAACAGTGAGGAAATAACAACAATAATCCCCGAAGGGTTCAAATAGTTGGCACGAAGCTCAAATATGGCAATCAGCCCAAATTAGGATGATAACAAGTGAATTTCAGTCAAATACACAGTAAATTCATCAATCAGGACGGGCTAAGTCACAATCCCCAATGGTGCTCTAATCCACGCTTGTGATCCGGCGTGCAAGTCACCTCAATATAACACTACGATGTACAAATACGGGGTTTCAAACCCTCAAAATATCATTCACAATAATTATTCACCTCGAGCCGGCGATATCTCTAGCTCACGATGCCTTTGCCCCTCAAATTGGCCTCCACGGGCATCGAATCTATCCAAAACCAGAACGAATACGTCACAATATGCTAAGGAAACAATACCCAATCGAAAACAATCAAAAAATACCAAAAATCTTGAAATTAACAAAACCTGAGACCTGGGCCCACTTCTCAAAATTCAAAATTTTTTACTTCAACGGGTTCCTTATTACTCCACGAGTCTATGCATATAAAGAGCAGCAAAATTGGAGTCCAAATGACCCCTCAAATCCAAAATTACAAATTCCAAAATTCCAAGCCCTAATTCTTTCATTTTAGGCTTAATTTCACATAATAATCGTGTTATTAGTTCATAGGACTTACCTCCAATCACTCCTCTTCGAATACCTCTTCAATTCCTCCCAAAAAGCTCTCACAATGCTCAGCAATGGTGGAAAATGACTTAACCTCGAGGAAAAAAATGTTTTAAAACCCTTCTGTCTAGGTTCGTTTTTCCTCTATGCGATCGCAGCCCCACGCTTGCGATCGCAATGAACACAAATTCTAGCTCCAAATTTAACTCTACGCAATCGCGAATATACCCATGCGATCACAATGCACAAAATCCTTAGCCTATGCGATCGCACACCAACTCATGCCATTGCACTGAACAAATTTCTACTCAAAATCCCGGTTCAACTTTACACTGTGCGATCGCATGCCTCCCTATGCGATCGCATTGAACAACCAAACAACCCCTCAAAATCCTCCTATGCGATCACAATACTCCCTCTGCGATCGCATAGAGCAAAATGCTCTGCAACAGCTGAAGCATTTTCTGCAACTTTTCCAAGTCCAAAACTCCCCGTTAGCCATTTGAAATCAACCCGAGGCCCCCGGGACCTCAACCAAAAGCACCAATGCATCCTAAAACATCATTCAAACTAGCTCCAATCATCAAAATGCCTCAAACAACACCAAAACCATCAAATTACATCAGATTCAAGCCTAAGTTCTTCTAAAACTTCGAAACACGCATTTGATCAAAACCCCATCCAAAACACCTCCGAATGACCTGAAATTTTACGCACACCTCCCAAATCATCTAACGAAGCTACATCAACTCTTGGAATTTCATTTTGACCCTCGGATCAAAATCTCACCTATCAACCGGAACTCGCCAAAATACTAATTTCGCCAATTCAAGCCTAATTCTACACCGGACATCCAAAATTACTTTCGATCACACTCCTAAGTCACAAATCATCCCCCTAAACTAATCAAACCATCAGAAATCACATCTGAGCCCTCTAACATATAAGTAAACATCCGATTGACTTTTCCAAACTAAGCCTTCCTTAAAGAGACTAGTGTCTCATTTCTTGCCAAAACTTCTCCAAACAAACTCGATCACACAAAACTAGAATAATGAAGAATAAAGAAGCAGAATTAGGGGAAAATAGAGTGATAGCTCATGAGACGACGAATCGGGTCGTCACACACAGGGTGGCGAATCTGTACGGATCACATGAAGTTGAACTTCGCTACCATGAAAGACCATTTCCCACTGCTATTCATTGATCGGATGCTAGATAGATTGGAAGGGAGGTCCCACTTTTTCTTTTTAGATGGGTACTCGGGTATAGTCAGATCTCTGTTGCCCCGGAGGATAGAGAGGAAACATTGTTCACCTACCCTTATGTAATCTATACTTTTCGGAGAATGCCGTTTGGCCTATACAATGCACCCGTCACATTCCAAAGGTGAATGATGTCCATCTTCATGAATATGGTAGAGGAAATAATGGAGGTTTTCATGGATGATTTCTCAGTGGTGGGGAATTCATTCGATGACTGCCGTATAAACTTTAGAAGAGTATTTAAGAGGTGTATCGAGACAAATCTTGTACTCAATTGGAAAAATTGCCATTTCATGGTACATGAAGGTATAGTCTTGGGGCACCTAATGTCAAGTAAAGGCATTGAGATAGATCGTGCAACAGTTGATGTGATAGAAAGGCTTCCACCACCCACTTCCTTCAAAGTAATAAGAAGTTTCCTTGGGCACATCGGTTTCAATAGAAGATTTATAAAAGACTTTTCCAAAATTGCTAACCTGTTGTGTAAATTTCTTGAAAAATATCACCCTTTTGTGTCTTCTAATGACTGCAGGGTAGCGTTTGAGGAATTGAAGAAGAGATGTCGATGCCCCTTTTTCTCGCGAAATCGGGTTTATGAAATTTGGAAGGACAACTCTTTCACTTTCGGGAATTGGGTTTAAAAGAATTGAAGAGTCACCACCTAATGATTTAAGTGCATTAGGACACTAAGAAGGGTTTCGTTTGGATAGCCAGAGATTGGGTAAGGGCTTGAAATTATTCCAAGGGGAAGGTGTTTGGCACCCCTCAGAATCCACTAGTGTTGTTCCCGGCCAAGCTATTGTTGTGACTTTAAGTATAAATAACATATAAGCAAGTAAGACTTTCAAATAAGATGGGATTTTACATAATGGTTGCGAATAGATGAAGTTAAAAGAAACGAAGAAGAGCTGAATTTTGAGAAAAATAGTTTGAAAAATTTGAAAATAAACAATGCAATAAATAAGTAAAAGAAGGGGGGGGGGGGTCCTAGGTTTATAAATAATATGGATCACCCCACACAACACCTGGTAACCATTTATACGCGTGGTTTTATCGCTTGATCGTATACATATCTACCCTTTCCCACCCTGTTAAGGTATTAAATGTGGAATGGTCTCGTTTTACTTATTGCATACTATTACTCGCTCCCATCCTATCAGCGCCGGAGGTATTTGGGTCTACTAATACTAAAGGAAAGGGGTGTGAGGTTTTATAGTTTCAAAGGACAAAATTCTAAGACGACAATCAAAACACATATGTAACAAACATGAGGGAGAAGCACATAACAGATAGAAAGGGTCAAACAAACCTCCTTAAAACAAAGAGAAGCATATAGTTTTTAGCATGTCTTACACGAACTGATTAGGGTCTGATTAAACTTAAGAATTGTGGCAAACTGATCTATTACATATTTCATATAAGAAACACGAATCAGGCATGCCTGCTGGTTGTAGTTAATAGAATTTGATTCAATTTACAAGTTACCTTATGGCTTGCCTAAGTGTTAAATGAAAACCTATATGCATGATATCTATTAGTTCCAGAAAGGAAGTATACTGATTTTAAGGGAAAGAAATTGTCAATTAAAGGAATATAATTTTTGCAGTCATTGTTGTTGTTATTGATTTTAGATTTATAAGCGAATGGATGATTCAGATTTAGTTGATAGTTCTTGTAGGCATGCTTTCTAGGCGTTACTGATTTTAAAACATTATTTACAATCAAAACAAGAGTGCAGAAGTCCAATAGGCATGGTATCTAAAATGTTGTTAATTATTTAAACCTATAAAAAGGTTTGCCTAGTGATAGATGCAGATGCAAAATTCAGGAAGTCCTATAGGCATATTATCTATATGATATGTAGCATTTTAGAAATGACTTATAGAGATGGTCTCTATATAATGCGGAAGTGCAGAAACCTATAGACATGGTCTCTATATGAGATGCAAAAGTGCAGAAACCTATAGACGAGGTCTCTATAGAAATGCAAAAGTGCAGAAACCTATAGACATGGTCTCTATAGAAATGCAGAAGTGAAAGCTGAAAATAGGATACATGAGTGCAAAAGTGTAAATATTCCCTATGAACATGACATCTACCCCTTTGCATGCATGATTGACCCTCCCCTTTTCACTAATAACCCCAATATTTATTACAGGTTATTACAACCCAGAATGAATAAGAAAAAGTAAAATTGCATTAGAGAACTAAAAATTTACAACCAAGGAGAGCCTGATTCAAACTTTCTGTCTGAAGCATGAAGCGGTCCAACTCCAAAGATCAGATTCCAAAGCCCTTCTCCTGTTTGGGATGTGCCAGAGTTCCCTAAAAGTCTTAAATGGACTTACACCCAAATATATTGTAGAATTGAATCATAGTGCAGTGTGGGAGGGACAACTCTCAAGCGTCCAAGTTTAGAGGGAACTCAATGTCCCAAAGCAAGGCTCATAGGAGGGGGTAGAACTTAGAGGCTAAGAGAGAGTGTAAGTGCAGGGAGGGATTTTGAGAGGAAGCAAAGAAAGGCTAATGGTCATACCTACAAATTAGAAGTGCTGGCATACCCCGCCAGCCTGCTAGGCCATATTGTTTGGGAGTCAGGATCCCCATAAGGGATCAAGTCCAAACATGAGCAACAACTTACATGTTGCCATGTTCTGACTTTAACTCAAAGAACATAAAGGGGAACATGGGTGCAAGGATTCATAGCAGAAACAAGTGCAAAGAAATAATCATGCTAAATAACACTGAATGCAGACAACAAAGCAAACATAGGTGTAAAGGATATAAACAAACACATTGGGGTGAGGCTGAAACCAAAACTAGAACATGCCAATTTTAAGGAAACAAGAAAAGGAAGCAATAGTCTTGCATGCCAAAATGCAAGCAAATAGTCAGAATGCTATGAGTTTAGAAGAGAATTGTGAGATTATAAGTGCTTAAGTGTGTAATGTGTGTTGATCATGTTGAATTGAAAAGTGTCTTGGTGAGAAGGGAGAGGTGTCCTTTTATAGTGTAGAAGGCAACCAGAATAAGGTAGGAGAATAGTTTGAAGATCAGTTGTCAATCAATTACACAAGTTTTCACTTTAACTAAGGGATTCAGATTTCGAATGGTAAAATTAATTAAGGAACTAAATTAATCAAACACTTTGTGTAAGGTAGTATAATATGGGTAAATACTTAAAGGTCTATTTTAAGGATAAGTTTTTGACAGCACACGGTTTGTGTAAATAAGGAAAGCAAATCAATTAACAGCCAGTAAATCACAAGGTCTGAATTTTGGTATCAATGAATCCACTCAGAAAAGGTGAAGAAAGGTTTTACTTAAGAAAAATCAATAATAATCAATCAAACCTAAAAAAGGATTCTGAATCAATCATAAGCTGGAAAACCTTTTCGGAAGAAAGAATTCATCACACATATAAAATCATACAACCACGCTCAAGTGCGAAGAACTATCATGCTAATCAGTAGAAGAGTCTAGCATAGAAGAATTTAAAAGTTCAGAGTCGTAAACAAAGAAGTTCAAACTTAGTTCATAGACTCAAAATGAGTCTGAAAGAGTCAAGGGTTCCAAAATAGAACCCTAGTTCAAATACATGACCAAACCTTAGTAGAACCACTAAATTCTAGGGTTTCTAACTCGAGTCAAGCACAGGGATGAAAAGGCAACAGGCTCAGAGATTTCTTTTCAGAATCGCATGAGAAGGCAAGCAAATACAGTTGAAAGTTAAAAGCAGACAGAGTGAAGAAACTAATTCGAAACACAATGAGAGTAGAAGAAATAGTAGAGAAAAACATGCTTAAACGGGTCTCTTAAAACAAAGTAAAGTAGAAGTTAAACAGTAAACACTTAAGAACATGGTAGAAGGATATAGTAGGCAACGCATATCAAGTCATAGTGGAAAGCAAATAGCAGAACATGATGGGAAAGCATGTGAAAACATAGCGTAGAAACACAATATAAGAAAGAAAGAAATATGGAAAATATAGTAGAAGAACATGCGTGATAAAAGGAAATACATAATAACGCAGTAGAAGAACATGCATGGTAGAAAAGAAAACCTAAGAACATAACATAGATAGATACACATAAAGAAAAAATCAAAGAAATATTTGACCATTTTCAGGAAACCCTAAATCAGAAAGAAGTAATTTTTGAAAGAAAAGTTGAGGGAGTCGTTCAAAAATACAAGTGGAGCACATATATATAACAGATCTAAGAAAAACCGGAGAAAACCTCAAATAGTTATGATTTCAGAAGAACCCTAGGATGAGAAAGGCTTTGGAAAGGTTCGATCTTGGTCGGAAAGGTCAGAGATAGGCTCATAGGACCAGGATAAAGTAATAATTACAATAGTTTCTCATAATTTACAAAAATATTAAAGGAAAGCGATAAAGGAAACATTAAGAGAAATAAAGGAAAGAAATAAAGAGCCATGTCAGTTTCGTAGTAGAAGAAGGAAAAATACTTAAAACGACATTTAAACTTAGCAAGGACAAAGAAGCATAAAGTCACAAATAGCATGAAATAGTAAAAGCCTTAAAGAATTCCCCAGCAGAGTCGCGATACTGTCGATGCCCCCTTTTTCTCGCAAAATCGGGTTTATGACATTTGGAAGGACAACTCGTTCCCTTTCCGGAATTGGATTTAAAAGAATTGAAGAGTCGCCACCTAATGATTTAAGTGCATTAGGACACTAAGAATGGTTTCGTTTGGATGACCAGAGATTGGGTAAGGGCTTGAAATTATTCCAAGGGGAAGGTGTTAGGCACCCCTCAGAATCTACTAGTGTGGTTCCCGGCCAAGCTATTATTGTGACTTTAAGTATAAATAATATGTAAGTGAGTAAGACTTTCAAATAAGAGGGTATTTTCACATAATGATTGCGAATATATGAAGTTAAAAGAAACGAAAGAAGAGTTGAATTTGGAGAAAAATAGTTTTAAAAATTTGAAAATAAACAACGAAATAAACAAGTAAAAGAGAGGGGGAGGGGTCCTAGGTTTATAAATAATATGGATCACCCCACACAACACCCGGTAACCGTTTATACACGTGGTGTTATCGTATGATCATCATATCCATATCTACCCTTTCCCACCCCGTTAAGGCATTAAATGCGAAATGGTCTCGTTTTACTTATTGCATGCTATTACCCGCTCCCATCCTATTAGCCCCAGAGATATTTAGGACTACTAATCCTAAAGGGAAGGGGGTGAGGTTTTATAGTTTCAAAGGATAAAATTCTAAGGTGACAATCAAGACACATATGAAACAAACATGGGGGAGAAGCACATAACAGATAGAAAGGCTCAAACAAACCTCCTTAAAACAAATAGAAGCATATAGTTTTTAGCATGTCTTACACGTACTGATTAAGGTTTGATTAAACTTAAGAGTTTTAGTAAACTGATCTATTACATATTTCAGATAAGAAACACGAATCAGGCCTGCCTCCTGGTTGTAGTTAATAGAATCTGATTCAATTTACAAGTTACCTTATGGCTTGCCTAAGTGTTAAACGAAAACCTATAGGCATGATATCTATTAGTTCCAGAAAAGAAGTATACTGATTTTAAGGGAAAGAAATTGTCAATTACAGGAATATAAATTCTGCAGTCGTTAAAGTTACTACTGATTTTAGACTTATAAGCGAATGTACAATTCAGATTTAGTTGATAGTTCCTATAGGCATGCTTTCTAGGCGTGCAGAAGTCCTATAGGCATGGTATCTAAAATGCTGTTAATTATTTAAACCTATAAACAGGTTTGCCTAGTGACAGATGCAGATGCAAAATTCAGGAAGTCCTATAGGCATATTATCTATATGATATGCAACATTTTAGAAATGACTTATAGACATGGTCTCTATATAATGCAGAAGTGCAGAAACCTATTAACATGGTCTCTATATGAGATGAAAAAGTTCAGAAACCTATAGACATAGTCTTTATATGAGATGCAAAAGTGTAGAAACATATAGACATGGTCTCTATAGAAATGCAAAAGTGCAGAAACTTACAGACATGGTCTCTGTAGAAATGCAGAAGTGAAAGCTGAAAACAGGATAAATGAGTGCAAAAGTGTAAATATTCCTTATGAACATGATATCTACCCCTTTGCATGCATGATTGACCCTCCCCTTTTCACTAACAACCCCAATATTTATTACAAGTTATTACAACCCAGAATGAATAAGAAAAAGTAAAATTACGTTAGAGAACTAAAAATTTACAACCAAGGAGAGCCTGATTCAAACTTCCTGTCTGAAGCATGAAGTAGACCATCTCCAAAGATCAGATTCCAAAGCAAGCTCTTGTTTTGGATGTCTCAGAGTTCCCTAAAAGTATCAAATGGACTCCGGGCAGTGCTCACATCAAAATATATTACAAAATTGAATCATAGTGCAGTGTGGGAGGGCCAGCCCTCAAGCGTCCAAGTTCAAAGGGAACTCAAGGTCCCAAAGCAAGGCTCACATGAGGGAGGAATAACTTAGAGGCTAAGAGAGAGTGTAAGTGCAGGGAGGGATTCTGACAGGAAGCAAAGACAGGCTAATGGTCATACCTAGCAATTAGAAGTGTTGGCATACCCCACCAGCCTGTTAGGCCACAATGTTTGGGAGTCAGGATCCCCATAATGGATCAAGTACAAACATAAGAAACAACTTGCATGTTGCCATATTCTCACTTTAACTCAAAGCACATAGAGGGGAACAGGGGTGCAAGGATTCACAGCAGAAACAAATGCAAAGAAATAATCGTGCTAAATAACATTGAATGTAGACAGTAAAGCAAACATGGGTGTAAAGGCTGTAAACAAATACATTGGGGTGAGGCTGAAACCAAAACTAGAACATACCAGTTTTAAGGAAACAAGAAAAGGAAGCAGTAGTCTTGTAAGCCAAAAGGCAAGCAAATAGTCAGAATGCTATGAGTTTAGAAGAGAACTGTGAGATTATAAGTACCTGAAGTGTGCAATATGTGTTGATCGTGTTGAATTGAAAAGTGCCTTTGTGAGAAGGGAGTCATGTACTTTTATAGTGTAGAAGGAAAGCAGAATAAGGTAGGAGAATAGGTTGAAAATCAGTTGTTAATCAATTACACAAGTTTTCCCTTTAACTAAGGGATTCAGATTCCGAATGGTAAAATTAATTAAGGAACTAAATTAATCAAACACTTTGTGTAAAGTAGTATAATAGCAGTAAATACATAAAGGTCTGTTATAAGGACAAGGTCTTGATAGCACACAGTTTGTGCAAATACGAAAAGGAAATGAATTAACAGCTAGTAAATCACAAGGTCTAAATTTTGGTATGAATGAATCCAGTCAGAAAAGGTGAAGAAAGGTTTTAGTTAAGGAAAGTCAGTAATAATCAATCAAACCTAAAAAAGGATTCTGAATCAATCATAAGTTGGAAAACCTTTCCAGAAGAAAGAATTCATCACACATATAAAAGCATACGGCCATGCTTAAGTATGACGAACTATCATGCTAATCAGTAGAATAGTCTAGCATAGAAAAATTTAAAAGTTCAGAGTCAAGACTCTGTATGAGTCTGAAAGAGTCAAGGGTTCCAAAATAGAACCCTAGTTCAAACACATGACCAAACCTCGGTAGAACCCCCAAATTCTAGGATTTCCAACTCGAGTCAAGCACAGGGATAAGGGGACAACAGGCTCAGAGATTTCTTTTCATAATCTCATTAGAAGGCAAGCAAATACAGTTGAAAGTTCAAAGCAGACAGAGGGAAGAAACTAATTCGAAACACAATGAGAGTAGAAGAAACAGTAGATAAAAACATGCTTAAACGGGTCTCTTAAAACAAAGAAAAGTAGAAGTGAAATAGTAAACACTTAAGAACATGGTAGAACGATACAGTAGGCGAAACATATCAAGTCATATTTGAAGGAAAATAGCAGAACATGATAGGAAAGCATGTGAAAACATATCGTAGAAACACAGTAGAAGAAAGAACGGAATATAGAAAACACACTAGAAGAACATGCGTGATAAAAGGAAAAACATAATAACACAGTAGATGAACATGCGTGGTAGAAATAAAACCTAAGAACATAGCGGAGACAGATACAAACAAAGAAAAAATCAGAGAAACATTTGAACATTTTTAGGAAACCCTAAATCAGAAAGAAGTAATTTTTGAAAGAAAAGTTGAGGAAATTTGGTTTAAAAACTCAAGTAGAGCACAAATATATAACAGATCTAAGAAAAATCGGAGAAAACCTCAAATAGTTAGGGTTTCAGAAGAACCCTAGAATGAGAAAGGCTTTGAAAAGGTCCGATATTAGTCGAAAAGGTCAAGATAGGCTCATAGGACCAGGGTACGCTGGAGCAAGGCCGGCGATGGCCGTGAAAACTTGAGCTAGCACAGGTCTGGATGAAGACCTTTGAGGTCTGGCCTTGATTCCTAAAATATCGAGCACATATGAGTAATTGGGAGTGAGTATAAGGTTACCATAGCCGGAGGAGCCATGATTTCCGGTGGGTATTGAGGTTAAAGACGATAGGAGACGATTAGGGTCGAGGAAGGTTCAAGAGGGTTTGAGAGATGAAGGGGTTTCAAGGCGGCATCACTGGAGGGAAATGAATTAGGGTTGGGGTTTGGGTGAATTAAAATGGTAAGGGAAAATCGCGGCTGTTGATTAAAACGATCAACGGCCTGGATCAAAATAATGACCGGGCGGGTTTAATTAATGAGTTAGGGGTCGGGTTATATTAGGATTTGGGCTGGTCTAGTTCTAGACTGAATTTGGGTTATTGGGGGTGGCTGATTTTGTCTATATTTGAAATAAAATAAGGCTATCATTTAAATAGCCACTTTTCCTTTTTTAATTTATAAAAAATAGTAAAAGCGATTTTTGAAACAAATTGAAGGCACTAAAATAATTAATAGTATATAAACATTAAATTACAAATGCTGGAATAAATTTTATAATTACAAACGCCATTTAAATCTTAAAATAAGCTAAAATTAAAATTTAGTGCAACTTAACTTTAAAAATACCAAATCAATTTATAAAAATATGCAAAATTACCTTAGCTACATATAGGCATAAATATCAGAATAAATAAGTTTATCACCAAAATAATAATTTAAGAAACACTTATTGGTTTTAGTATTTGCTAAAATATAGCCATAAATCATTTTAAAATCTTTTTTAAAAAATTGGAAAAAATAATAAAATACTTGGACATGCTTATATATATATATACTATTTTGAAAGTATTTTTCATACAAAAAATATACATGGAAAAATTGGGTATCAACAAGAGACTGGTAACATCATCTATCATAGTTGCCCCTGACTGGGAGCAACCATTTGAGTTGATGTGTGATGCGAGTGACTATGCTATGAGAGCAGTTCTGGGGTAGCGCAAAGATAAAGTCATGCATCCAATAGACTACGCAAATAGAATGCTAAGTGGAGTCCAACTAAATTACACTGTGACCGAGAAGGAGATGCTGGCAGTGGTTTTCGCATTTGACAAATTCCATTCATACCTGATAGGCTCGAAAGTAATTGTTTATACTGACCATGCTGCTCTCAAGTACTTAATCGACAAGAAGGAGTCAAAACCGCGCCTGATTCGATGGGTGCTACTGTTACAAGAATTTGATTTGGAAATCTGTGACCGAAAAGGAACGGAGAACCAAGTAGCTGATCATTTGTCTAGGATGGAAGGAGTTGAGAAAAAGGTTGAGGTAGAAGAGATTCTGGAAACTTTTCCAGATGAACAGCTACTAGAAATAAGTCTTGAGGAAGCGCCATGGTATGCAGACATTGCAAACTACCCAGCGAGCGGTATTGTTCCTTATGACTTCCCCTCTATCTAAAAGAAAAAGTTCTTTTTTGATTGTCGCACGTATTATTGGGATTAGACTTATTTGTTCAGGATTCCCATTGATAACATGATCTGAAGATGTTTCCTCGAGATAGACCAGTCTTCTATTTTGAAGGCATGTCATGCATCAACATATGGTGGGCATTTTGGGGGATAAGGACAACTGCGAAAGTCTTGGAGTCAGGCTTCTACTGGCCAACATTGTTCAAAGATGCACATTTATGGATAAAGGGCTGTGATGAATTCCAACGAACCAAGAATATTTCTCGCCGACATGAGACGCCCATGAACCCAATTCAGGAGGTAGAAGTGTCTGGTGTATGGTACATTAATTTCATGGGGCTTTTCATCAGCTCATATTGCAACAAGTAAATACTCGTCGCTGTGGACTATATGTACAAATGGGTGGAGGCAGCAGCGCTCCCTACAAATGATGCAAAAGGGGTAACTGGATTTTTGAGAAAGAACATATTCACCTGTTTTGGCACTCCAAGGACAATTATAAGTGACGGAGGCACTCACTTTTGTAATCGAGCCTTTGCAAAGTTGCTAGAGAAGTATGATGTATGCCACAAGGTTGCCACCCCATATCATCCATAAAGAAGCGGGCAAGTGGAAGTCTCAAACAGAGAAATAAAGAGTGTGTTGACTAAGACTGTAAATGCTACTAGAACAGATTGGGGAAAAAGTTAGATGATGCACTTTTGGCTTATCGAACCGCTTTCAAAACTCTAATCTGCATGTCGCCGTACAAGTTGGTGCTTGGAAATATGTGCCATTTACCAGTGGAGTTGGAACATAGAGCTTGGTGGGCGTTGAGATAGTTGAATCTCAATATTGAAGCTGCGGGAACATGTAGAGTGACGGAGTTGCACGAGCTTAATGAGTTCCGATATCATGCTTCTGAGTGCACAAGATAATACAAGGAGAGAATGAAGATGATACATTATAAAAATATTATTGAGTGAAGTTTTAAACCCAGAGATACGGTATTGCTATACAACTCCAGATTGAGGTTATTTTCGGGAAAATTAAAGTCACGATGGTCAGGGCCTTTTCATGTGGTTGAAATTCACCCCACTGGTGCCGTAGAGATTGCTGCAAAAAATAACTCTCACATGTTCAGAGTCAGTGGTCATAGATTAAGACATTATGTGGGCATGGATGAAGCAAAGTTAGTGTTAGTGACAAATTTGATCGATCCTCCGATGTTGAGCATACCTTAAAAGCGCTTACCTGCATTGTGCCGCAATGTTTTATTAGGCGCTGCATGGGAGGCAACCCATTGGACTGTTGTATGCGTCGTGCCACAATGTTAACTAAGGCTCTGGTTGGGAGGCAACCCAATTCGTAGTTGATTTTTAGTGAAGTTAGATTTTTTTTGGATACTAACAAGTTTGCAGGTGAGTTTGGGCGAGTCGAGCAAGGTTTAAGCGTCATGCAAGGCCAAGATAAAGTCAGGGTCAGCCAGGACTTAAGATGGCTTCGCCTTGCTAAAGGCAGGGTCTGCCAGGCATTAGGCTGGCGACGCCTGGCTAACGCCATGGTCAGCAAGTCCTTAGGCCGGCGACGCCTGGCCAATGCTAGGTAGGTATTTTCGACCCTCTTTAAGTTATTTCTTCTTATTCTGGTCGAAACAAACCTCACAAACATGCCCTCGCACATTGAACACTTTACAAAGCAAACCCTAATCTCACTTCAATCAATGCACACCAAGCTCTACAAAAAATTTCACAAGAACACAAACACATTGCACAACTTGCTTGCTCTCCCACACACAATCACCATCCACATAGAGGTCAAGCTTAGTATTGCTATTCTTTCACACTCATCCAAAATTCTCAAGAAGCCTACTCCTTACAAGCTTCAAGGGTATGATTCTATCTCTTGTATTTGCAATTTCGAGTTGGGTACAAGTATTGCATGGTGGTTGTTCTTCATTGTTGGTTATTCTTCATTGTTGGTTCTTCTTCATTATGGGTGGTTGTTCTTCATGGTCATATTGTGTATATGTATCTCAATACCATGAACCCCTTAGGAATAGTGATGAGATTGTGAAAATATATGGTAGTACGAAACCCCCAAGTCGATTTGGGAGGATGCGGCAATCCCTCAAGTCCATAAGAACTCCTATAGCACTAGTGCTTGTCAAGTGTTTGATGTAATGGCTCAATGGCATTCCTAGTCCCTTTTGGAGCCCGAGTCTATGGGATTAGTAAACTAGTGTTATGTAGTCATGCATCACATTAAAACATTAAGTGTATGTTAGATAACGGGTAGCCCATGTGTTGTGGTGTGATTCTAATGTTAATAAAATACGAGGTGAAGTCTGAGTAACCTCGGCAATTTGGGGAAGATTATCTGTGTAGTATGTAATGTAGCAGTATCTGACTACTGCTCATCTGTGTAGGAATCAAGATGCCTCCTAGAAAAGACACATGCAAGGGAAAGGCTACTTCAATATCCCAAGCTAAAGCAAAGTCGGCCTCCGCACCTCCTCCAAAGAAAAGAAAGGGGGGAGAAGCTGCCTCTAGTATAACTGGTGCCCAAGCGCTGGTAGTTGTTGATGCCATACGTCAACAACCCCCAGGCCAATGGGATTTTGGCATAAACAACATACCTCCACATACGAGGGACTGGTACAAGCACTATAGGCTTAAACATATCCATCCAGAGGGAGCTATCCAGGAACGCAGCGTGAAAGCGAAGTATCTGGCTATTTGGAAAGGCATCTAGGATCTGGGGCTAAGCAATGTTTTTAAGAACACAGGGGACATCAATATCAACTTAGTCAGGGAATTCTATGCGGGGTTTGACCCACGAGACACTGAGAAATTGGTTCCAATCTGTGGATGCTTGATAGATTTTTCAGCCAAGGCCATATGCGACTTTTTAGGTGCTCCAAATGTTCCTATGGAGCTATTGGACCAATTCATTCATAGGCCTACTTATTGAGAGCTGAGGCACACACTCTGTGGGGTCGATTTTACTACTGCATGGGTTTGGGACACGACAACGAATTGTCATAATAGGTTCCCTAAGAAGAAGATGAAGAAAGAGGCTTGTGGCTCAAGTTGACAACCGCACGGCTCCTACCGTGCAATCATGACATGCTTGTAAGCCGTGTGAGGACCTGTGTGCTATATTTTTCTTTATAATAGGGCAGAGGGTGAATATGAGTCACCAGATCAACCACCAGAAGGCATCAGTGAGAACGAGTAAAAAGATTGATCGAATGTGATTTCCTAATTTCCTGACTCGGTTCCTACAACATGAGAGGATTGAGGAAGAGCCTGAATTTGACCATACTATCGATTAGCTCATCCAACAAACAGACATCACTAATCTTCGCCTAAAAGACGAGGCTGGTACAACTTCATTGATAGGTGCTTAGCGCAATGCGCGTGATGACAGTTTCATGGCCCATCTTAATAGGATGATCGATTTGCAGTTGCGGATAGGGGGTCGCCAAGCCATATTTGAG
Organism: Nicotiana glauca; assembly: GCA_026770625.1. Classification (NCBI taxonomy): domain Eukaryota; kingdom Viridiplantae; phylum Streptophyta; class Magnoliopsida; order Solanales; family Solanaceae; genus Nicotiana; species Nicotiana glauca. The sequence continues at coordinate 19,451 of MU748254.1, read as the reverse complement.
GCAAGGACTGATTTGGAGCAGCAATACCCACTCAGTGCACATGCTCAGCAGCTGGTTGGTGTAGGAGAGGGCTACAGACTCCCCGCTGATGAGGATGTCAACTCACCGGAGCAGTCTGATGCTGAGCCATCGCAGTCAGATGGGGAGGGAGATGGTGATGACAGAGAGGACAAAGCATAATTTAAGTGTGGGGTGAGAACTTGTAGCTATTAGTAGTTGTTAACTTGTTTTTATTTTTAAAATTTGTTAGCATTTTTTTTTTTTACTATTGTATTTTTCTTGTTAGTTGTCTTTATTTTTAGAATTTGTTTTGCTTTTTTTACTATTATGTTTTTCTTTTTAGTTGTTTTTAGGCAGAAATTATAAAACAAAAAAACCCAACATAGAAAAAACATATATATGTTGGACTCTTCCAGACGATGGATCTCCTAAACAGTTTTTTTGAAGGAAGCAAGTCTAAAGAAAATACTAAAAAGGTTTTTTTAGGTAGTATAGTAATTCCCCATTGGTTTTCTTTGGGCCGCGATTCTTTTCCAAGGGTTTTTGGTTGAATCGGGTGTAGGTAGTTTTACTTTTTAGGAATAGGAACCACGTGGCTATGCATTTAATCGCATCATTATCTTTGAACTTTGTGATGCCTTGAGAATAGTCACTATATTGGTTGTGACGCTTAAATCATTGATTCTTAAATTTGCTTAACTACTTTGACTGTAGTGTTGTGAGTAGAACCAATCCTGAATGAGTTATGTGCCATGTCTGTGTGAGGTTTTCATGTATTCTGTGTATTGCATTTGATGTCTAGAACTTGCCCCGTGTGTGTGAAAAGCGAAATAGTAGTCTTGTTCAGTCTGAGAAGTGATATAGGCAGTTTTTTATTAAGCCATATATATATAGAGTACCCACCTAAATGTTATGTATCATAGTTAAACCCTTTGAGCCTATAACCATATTTCCCTTTATAGAATCGATCGTATATTTGAACCCTGTCACCTCTCATGAGCACTTGAATTGTGATGAATTATGGAAAAGTTAAATTGTGGGGGTGGTGGTTTGGCTTTTGAGTGGAACAAATGAAATAAGGAGAAAAATGTGCCATATGAAGAAACAATGTGTCGATAAAAGCCATTTGGACAGAAAGTTAAAGTGTGTGTATGTGTATGTATGTATAATAGTGTATGAAAAGAAAAAAATAGTTCCTGATGGTTGTGGATTTTAATGTATTAGTGCTTAAAGGAGTATGGGGTAAAATATAGTGAAGTTAAGGGGGAATTTTGGTTTGACATAGTATAGGTTTTGTAAGGCCCCGGAATTTTTTTTTTTTTTTTTGAGTAATTTAAGATTTCGTCGTGCCAAGGTAGGCTAAATTATTTTATTTCGTGTGCAAATAAGGATTTATGATATGATGGATATCAATTGCATGTGTTAATAAGTGTATAAGTCATATTAGAAGTGAATTGGGGTCTAAGGAGAGGCCTAAGTCATAAGCCAAGTTGGAAAATTTCATATTAGATGAAAGTTGTAAGTAAATGCGCACATGACCTCACTTTGAACGATCATATATCCATTTATATAGGGATTTGAGTGAGGATCTACCTATCAAATTAGAGCCCTTTGATTCTAGTTTCGAACGCAACAAACCGTTCGTCATTTGGAGGTGTATACAGAAAGTTATGACCATTATACTGGACATGCGTCACCAGCGCGCCCAGGCGCGCGGCCGCGGGTTGGACCGCGGCGTTCACTGCCCGGAACCGCGGGTTGGACCGCGGGGGACCGCGCGGAACCGCGGGAAAACCTGTAAAATGTCTTAAATACCCCTGGTCTGTGTAAAAACCGAAGGGGTATCATCTTTCCTTCATTTTTGTCATTCAAGATCAAATTTTTGAGGGTTTTCTTCCACTCTCTCAAGACTTCAACTCCTCCCCATAACCAAGGTAAGATTTTTGGAGTATTTTGAGTTGATTACTATACTAAACACTTATATTAACAAGGATTAATCTTGAAAATCCTTAGATCTTCCTTCAAATCCTTGAATTTATCAAGAACACCACAAGTGGGGATTCTTAAAATTCTTACTGCAAGAGGTATGTCTATGATCTCTAACTACTCTATGGTGATTATTCATGTATGATAGATACATTAGAACTCATGGGATGATGATTGAAAGCCATAAGTGCCTAACCTAAGTTGTGTTGGTTGTAGAGATTATGAAATGGATTAATTAAGGAGGTTGATGGTTAAGTATGAACGAATGGTTATACATATGTTGTTGGAAGTTATAAATTGGTTAGGAATGATGGTGGAATGAATTGTTGGTTAGTGGTGATGGTTGGATGAACTAATACTATGGATATGAGATGTAACGATCTATAGCTACAAGGTGTTTGACAATATGCCTAAATGGCATAAGTTATGGAATTTGTTACTAATATTGGTCCTAT
>MU748251.1:0-38220 GCA_026770625.1 Nicotiana glauca | reverse complement strand
GCTCAAAACAACATCACAACACCAAATTCGCATCCGATTCAAGCTTATGAACTTTGAAACTTCTAATTTCCACATCCGATGCCGAAACACGTCAAAACTAGTCCGAATGACCTCAAATTTTGCAGAAACGTCCAAAATGACATAACGAAGCTACAGCAACTCTCGGAATTCCATTCCGACCCTCGGATCAAAATCTCACCGATCAACCGGAATTCGCCAAAACACTAACTTTGCCGATTCAAGCTTAATTCTACACCGGTCATCATAAAAATATTTCGGACACTCTCCTAAGTTCCAAATCACCTAACAAAGCTATCCAAACCATAAAATTCGCATTTCGAGCCCTCTAACACATAAGTCAATATCCGGTTGACTTTTCCAACTTAAGATTCCTTAAAAGAGACTAAGTGTCTCAAACCTTACCAAAATCATTCAGGAATGACTTCAAATTTTGCACACAAGTCACATTTGACATTACAGACTTGACCCAACTTTCGGAATCGCATTCCGACCCCGATATCAAAATTTTCACTTCCGGTCGAATTTTCTCAAAAACCCTCAAATTTCTATACTTAGCCAAATGACTTTAAAATGACCTCCGGACATCCGAATTCACTTCCGATCATGCTCCCAACTCCAGAATCACCATACGGAGCTATTCCCAGACTCGGAATCCCAAAAAGACATCTATATTACTGAAATGCCTTCAAACCCAAATTTATAAAATTCTTCAAAAGTACTAACTTCCACAATATACGCCGAAATGCTCATAGGTTATCCAAAACCAAATCCGGACATACGCCCAAGTCCGAAATCATCATACGAACATGCTGGAACTTTCGGATCCCAATTCCGAGGTTGTTTAATCAAAATTCCAATATTAGCCATTTTCTTCAACTTAAGGCTGGCGTAATGAAAAATTTATTTCCAATTTGACTCCGAATTTCCCGAAATTCAATTCTGACCATACGCACAAGTCAATATACTTGAAATGAAGTTGTTCATGACTTCCAACTGCCGAACGACGCGCTAGAACTCAAAACGACCGGTCGGGTCGTTACAGACCCGTCCAAAGTTAAGTCTATCCAAGAGTTACCACCACCAAAGAGCAAAAAGGACATGATGAGCTTCCTAGGATGCCTCAACTACATCAGCCGCTTTATAGCATAGTCCACATTAATATGTGAACCTATCTTCAAAATGTTGAGGAACGATGCTAAAACCAGTTGGATTGAAGATTGTCAGAGGGCTTTTACAAAATTAAGGAATACCTATCCACGCCACCACTCCTAGTCCAGCCAGAACCTGGGAGACCTTTGCTACTCTATCTATCCATATTAGATGGGAATTTTGGCTGTGTTTTGGGACAATATGACGAGACAGGAAGAAAGGAGCAAGACATATATTAATTGAGTAAGAAGTTCACACCTTACGAAGCATGGTATTCTCTGCTAGAACGCACTTGCTATGCTTTGACATGGACGACTTAGAAATTGAGGCATTACTTATGTGCCTATACCACATACCTCATATCTTGAATGGACCCTCTAAAATACATCTTTCAGAAGCCTATGCCAACCAGGAAGTTAGCCAAGGGGCGGATATTGTTAAGCGAGTTCGATATCATCTATGTAACTCAGAAGGCAGTCAAAGGACAAGCATTGGCAGAACACCTTGCACAAAATCCTGTGGGAGGGGAATACGAACCACTAAAATGTATTTTCCTAATGAAGAGGTGTCATTCATAGGAGAGGACATAGCTGAAGCCTATGACAGTTTTAGAATGTTCTTCGACGGAGCTGCCAACTTCAAGGGAGTGGGTATTGGAGTGATCTTGGTATTAGAGATAGGTCAATATTATCCGGTATGCGCAAAGCTTAGGTTTCCGTGCACCAAAAATATAGTTGAATATGAGGCTTTCATTATGGGGCTCAATTTGGCCATCGATATGAATATATAAGAATTGCTGGTAATTGACGATTCGGGTCTTCTAGTACAACATGTTCAAGGAGAATGGGCTACGAAAAATACTAAGATAGTACCATACTTATATCATGTGCAAGAATTGATGAAGAGGTTCACAAAGATAGAATTTAAACATGTTCCAAGAGTCCAGAACGAGTTCGCAGATGCACTACTCACCTTGTCATCAATGATACAACATCGAGACAAGAATTCCATCGATACCATCCCATTGAAAACCCATAATCAGCAAGCTTACTATGCTCATGTTGAAGAAGAAACAGGCGGAAAACCTTGGTTCCATGACATCAAGGAATATTTGGCAAAAGGAGAATACCCAGAACAGGCGAGCCATACTCAGAAACGTACACTACGGAGGCTGTCCAATCACTTCTTCTAAAGCGGAGGAACTTTGTATAGAAGAACTCCTGATCTGGGATTGTCAAGGTGTCTTGACGCAAAAGAGGCTTCCAAATTGCTCGAGGAGATACATTACGGAACTTGCGGACCACATATGAACAGTTTTGTTCTAGCCAAAAAGATACTCAGAGAGAGATATTTTAGATGACCGTGGAAATAGATTGCATTTGGTACGTACAGAAATGCAACCAACGCCAGATACATGTAGACATGATAAGGGTACCACCAAATAAACTTAATGCAACAAGTGCACCTAGTCTTTTTGTCGCCTGGGGAATGGATGTCATTGGTCCGATTGAGCCCACCACTTCTAACGGGAACCGGTTTATTTTAGTGACCATAGACTAATTCACTAAATGGCTGGAGGCTGCATCTCACAAAGTTCTAACCAAGAAAGTCATCGAAGATTTTTCCATGGATCGTACTGTTTGTCGATTCGGGGTCCCCGAGTCCATCATCACTGATAATGCTGCCAATCTCAATAGTGATCTAATGAAAGCCATGTGTGAAACCTTCAGAATCAAGCATAAAAACTCTACAAAATATAAGTCTCAAATGAACGGAGTTGTGGAAGCTTCCAACAAGAACATCAAGAAGATATTAAGGAAGATGGTAGAAAATCACAAACAATGGCACGAGAAGTTATCTTTTTCCCTATTGGGGTACCTTACCACAGTCCGCACATCAACTGGGGAAACTCCCTATTTACTGGTTTATGGTACCGAAGCGGTCATTCCATCCATGGTAGAAATTCCTTCTTTAAGTATCATACAAGAAATCGAATTTAGTGATGCAGAATGGATACGGAGCCTTTATGAGAAACTATCCCTCATAGATGGAAAAAATGAATGTAGTATGTCACGGTTGGCTTTATCATAATAGAATGTTCAGATCTTGCAACAAAAGGGTCAAACCAAGATAATTCGCACCGGGGCAGCTGGTGCTGAAGCAAATCTTTCCACATCAGGATGAAGCTAAAGGGAAATTTTCACCCAACTAGCAAGGTCCCTACCTGGTTCACATGGTACTAACAGGAGGATCACTCATACTTGCAAAAATAAATGGAGAAGTTTGGCTAAAACCTATTAATTTAGATGCAGTTAAGAGATACTGTGCTTAGAATGTTTACATTCCTTCATTTGATGTAACTGAACTACGCTTAACTTGATTCTCATTTAAGAGGGATAGGCAGCCCTCTGGGTTCGGTCACATCTTAATAAAATCTTCATTTCCCCTAGAACCAGAAACTAGGGCAGAGTTTTGAGGAGGACCCTCAAAATTCTCGAGCAAGCCCAGCCAACGTCATCATGTATAAGATAGTCAAAAATCGGTAAAGTAACTGGGGCTGAATTTTGAGAAGGATTCTCAAAATTTTGGAACAGATCCAGCAAACTTTGCTACATGTAGAAAGGCCGAAGGATCACTCACCAAACTAAGGCAGAATTTTGAGGAGGACCCTCAAAATTCTAATGCACGGAAGCCGCAATGTCTCTAAAAGTGTTACAGTCACCGATTCACTAACTCACTTGATATTATATGCTACTATGTTTTCTAAAATAACTCTATTTCATCAATAAGTGCATATTTTTCGAAAACTTTATTTCTATGGCATCCAGGTGCTACCCGGGGTAACTCGAACAGGGTCTTAGAGCAAACCAAAGCAGAGCCAGCGGACAAAGGCACGAACCAACCTCCCGGCAAAACTTATAATTTTTCTTTGGATGCAGGGACAAGGAATAACCACAAACACATGCACCTTAAATCATCACCTTTATAACAATGAGACCACCAAGCGCAAATATATCTCCAGTTAAGAAATATTCTACTCCTATTTGCTATTTGTTCACTGCATAAGGCTAAGCATTTCCTTCTCTTTGCATGAAACAAAGCCCTGTCTCAAACCTTGCATGATGCTAAGCCCTACATTCCTATTTTCATACGGCTAAGCATTTCCTTCTCTATGGATGAGACTAAGCCCTGTCTCAAACCTTTCATGAAGCTAAGCCCTACCTCCCTATTTGCATAAGGATAATAATTGCCTTCTCTTTTCATGAGACTAAGCCCTGTCTCAATTCTTGCATATGGCTAAGCATTGCCTTCTCTTTGCATGATACAAGCCCTATCTCAAATCTTGCATGAGGCTAAGTCATGCCTCCATATTTGCATAAGGCTAAGTATTGCCTTCTCTCTGCATGAGACTAAGCGTTGTCTCCTCTTTGCATGAGGCTAAGCTCTGCATCCCTATTTGCATAAGGCTAAGCATTGCCTTCTCTTTGCACGAGACTAAGCCCTGTCTTAAACCTTGCACGAGGCTAAGCTCTACCTTCCTAATTGCATAAGGCTAAGAATTGCCTTCTCTCTGGATGAGACTAAGCCCTATCTCAAACCTTGCATGAGGCTAAGCTCTGCCTCCCAATTTGTATAAGGCTAAGCATTGCCTTCTCTTTGTACGAGACTAAGCCATATCTCGATTCTTGCATGAGGCTAAGCCTTGCCTCCCATTTGTATAAGTTTATGCACTGGCTTCTCATGAGACTAAGCATTGTCTCCCTTTGCATAAATATTGCTCTATTCTAAACGTTGAATTATCCTCTTCTCTCGGGGCTAAGCTCTTCCCCCAAACGATACCTAGCTTTATCTTGTTATCACCTTTAGTACCATGTCTCTGCACTTTATGGGCTGATGTATAGTTAACTTATCCAAAGTCGTCATAGTCCGAAGGCATCATCCTCATAGCCTGAAGGAACCATGTCATGGCCTGAGGATCTCTCAATACTGCACATCATTATTCAAAGGCTTCATGGCTAGAGAATATTATTTCATGGCCTGCAAATCCTTATCTCATCATTCATGGCCTGGGACGTCATGGTCTAAGGATGGCATCTTCGATGTCCAAAGATAACCTTCATGGTCAAAAGGGAATTTGCATCATGTTTGAAATCTCGCAGTAATATATATATATATATATATATATGTGCATGCATCGTGTTTTAAGTTTTGCAGGAAATCCAGGAGATAACCGTTCTTCGAACAGGAGCAACTTTCGCTCTGATTTACATTCATACCATTTTTATCTTGCTGTTATCTCAAACATAACCAATTCTCAGGATTACTCACCTTTACCCTATGACTATTTAGATACCTACCCTGTGATACATCCGTTACAATTCAAATTTGCCTTCATAACTCCGCATAAACCCATCCGATATTATCCTTCCCAAAAGAACCTTTTATGAAAAATATGATTATTCCTATAACAATTACATCAATTTCATTTGTTGGATCCATAACTACACATGGCATGAGTCCTGTAAAATCAAGGATATGTACGCAGCTCAGAGACCAGGGTTCAACCTATATTTTTCAAAACACCCCCATTCTTTCAAAATCAGTCATCATTTCTTTATCCAAAAACTTTTCTATCCTTTCCGGGTAAAGAGGGGTAGCTATTGATACCCAATTTTTACCTCATATATTTTTAAAATGCATATATACTTTCAAAATAGTGCATGAGCATCAACCAATATTTTTCCATATTTTTTTGTAATTTTAAAAGGATTTTAATTAATTTATTCTAGCATTTTATTATTTAAATAGTTACTAATTGCATAATAAGTAATTTTAGAATAATTTATTACCTGATTTTTACCATATTAAGCTTTAATCATTTTATGCATAATTTTATTTGTATCTTTTGGCTATAAATGCAATAACTTTGCATTAATAGCCCATATATGCATAATTATATTATATACACGAAAAATAAATTTTTATATTTTTATAATATTAAGTAATTATTTTAAATTATTTCCTGATACAAATAGTATTTTTTATTATTTATTAATTATTTTTATAAATTATTATATTAATTTAAGTGGGTATTTAAAACATAGCCCGTTTTTATAAAACTTTTCGGACCTCCCAGCCCAATACTAGCCAGCCCAATTATCTTAACCCATAACCCAATACCCAAACCCAAATACCTGTACCAGCCCTACCTAAGTCTAATCTTGGTCGTTGATGCCCTAAATCAACCGACCCCTTTTAATGTACCAAACCTCAATCCCTACCCTCATTTTCCCCCAACCCGCCGCCTTTGGATCCCTTCTCTTCTCTCTTCTCTCTGACCCCCCTCCCCTCTCAAACCGAAGCCCCACCTTCACAAACCCCCTCTTGATTCATGGGATTTTCCTTCGATTTCATACCTTATCTGGCATCACCTCTCTATTGGTTATACGATTTATATGTTGCTTGCTGTGAATCTCAAGAGACTCGAACCAAATCTGGTTCAAAGCCTCTCATTTCTTGATTATTCCGTCTATGTTCACTCCGACACCAGTGAGTACGAGTATCATCATATTTTTGGGATTTCAAATCTTTGGTTCAAACAAGATTTTATTCGCTTCTGTCTATTTTCATGAACCTAGCTGCTTTCTGGTTGAATCCATTTAGATCTCTTTAGACCTGAAGCAATTTTGTGTTTGTTTGGTATTTCTCCCTTAAAATTTTCTATTTTTACTATTATTATTAACCGATTTCATTTACCCTAAAAGCTTGGGTTTTGATTTCTGATGGATTTCTGCAAAAAAGGTTTTAGCGTTTAAATGTTTTCATCTTTGAATTTCTTATTCACTTTTTCGACCGATTTTTACTTGATTTAATCAAGCTCCATCTATATGTCTTTGTATTTCTTAGGATTTTGATTATTTGACTATTTATCAATTAAGTGTTAATTAATTATACGTACCTAAATTAGGGTTCGGGAATTAGCTATCCTTTTAGTACTAGTATTTCCTTATCAAGATTTTACTTGTTCTTACCTTATTTATGTGATTAATTATCCATACTACTTGCTTGATTTTGTGTTCTGATTCCTAATTGATTTTGGAATTAGTTCTTATCTTATTTAAACTTATTCTTAATTACTGACTGATTCCGTGTGAGATTTTCTTTAAATTAAGTGATACTTACTCGATTCTGTCATGTTAATTAACTCATGCTAACCTTAATTGATTGTTAATTTATTTTTATACCTTATTTGTGTGTGATTGGTTCATTGCCTTATTTGTTTTACTCTATTGTATGCTATAAAAACCCTTCCCTTGTTCTGATTTTAAACACGCTTTACAACCTTTCAACTGAACAACTTACCATTTTTGAACTCTCTGTTCTTACAAAACCTTAAGCTCTCTCTTTACTCCCCTGTTCTGATTTCTGTACTAAGTGGCTTTTATTTGGCCAGCTGAAAGCCAAGGCCAAATTCTCTAGATTTTAACTACTATTGCATTCCGGTTTGCTTTCTTCTCAACTGGTATGCCTTTAACTCCTACTATTTTGCTCTCCATGCTTTATTTGATTAATCTGTTTCAATCTTCAGCATGATTCTATTTTCCATATGATTGTATGATTCCGCTTAGTGATAATACTAAACTAAGTTATCTCCAACAATGTGAACCCTATCCAATTCAGCTGTATGTTCCTTGTTCTGACTATTGCTAGATACTGCAAGCATGCAATGTGTGGCTAAATATATATGTTAGTTCAAGTATCCTTGCTTTTGTGATTACTTTAGATGCTAATATGATTATCTAGTCTGAACAAGTATCAACTTAGTTGAACTATGTGCTGGACATGGACTTTGTTTGTTTCTTGGTGCAGTACTGTTTGCAACTCTGTATTATGAATCTGTTTGCTTCTGAAAATTAAGCTATTTTTAAACCTGTCCCTTTACCCTTTTGTGCACTGGTTTTCAAACTCTTACTTTTAGTCCTTTAGGTTCCTACCACCCTCTGTGTGAGCACTGCCTAGGGTCCTTGATACTTCTCTGAACTCTGACGCATTGGGGCTGGTCTTCCAATCTTTTATGAACAGTTTCTTTGAGTGTGTTCTTGGTGTGAGCATTGCCCAGTCCTTGAGGCCCTTGGGAACTTTGATACACCAGGAGCCCAATTTTATGTGCTATGGGTGGACTACCATTATGCTTCAAAGTTTTTATGTTTAAAGGTCTGGTTCCTAGGTTCATATTAGGCCTATAAAGGCATCCTATAGTCTAATGGATACTGTAATGTAATTTATTCATTCTGGGCTGTAATAATCTCTGTAGTAAAAAGATTTTGGGCTTATTAGTAAAAGTTGTGGGGGGGGGGGGTTCCTTTTATCTTTTTTCAACTCAGATAGAAATCCTACCAATAGGTTTATTGTATTACTTGTAGAGATCCTGCCTATAGGATTTTTCTGATTGTTTATGACTCCGTATTTCCATATTTTTTTGGCATACTAGAGATACTGCCTATAGGTCTTTTGCTAATTCTGTATTAGAAATCCATGTTCATAGGATCCACATATATTGCCAATCTCAACGTGCATTAATGATCATGTATATATGATTCAATTTGTGTGAATTAACAAACTTTCCTGGCAATTTTCTTAAAAAATTTTGCTCACATAGGATTTATAGATATCATGTCTATAGGAAATAAACACCAGTTTCAACCTAGATACCATACCTATAGGAATGAAAGGAATTAGTTTCAAAACCTAGATATCATGTCTATAGGATTTAAACCAATAGATGTCATGCCTATAGGGTGAAATCAGTTTGTGAACCTAGAAACCATGTTTATCGGAGTTTAAATCAAGTCAACACTTATAAATGATGTCTATAGGGCTTAAATTAATTCTGCAACTTAGAAAGCATGCCTATAGGATCTAAAGAGATAAAACCTTTCTTTACGAGTTCAGATCAGTAATTCACTTAGAAACCATGTTATAGGTCTATAATTAATAGTTGTAGATACCATGCCTATAGGATTCTTTTAATCACTTACACAAATCTGTAGGGTTATTAAAGATTCTAGGGTCTAAAACTGTGATATCCTGCTGCCTGAAAATGTCCAAATTCAATGTTTAATAAAATCAGTAGCCAAATTGATAGGTCTCAATGCTCGCCCTAATAAAACTATTGTCTTGCATTATATTTCTGCTCCTCTAGATATCCTGCCTATAGGATCCTAAATTAACAAAATCTGGTGATTTAACTACGTGCATTTGGTGTCTATATGTGGAGGTTAATATGAGCCCTTATTTGCTCCTTACATGATAGTCCTATTTGAATTTTGTTTGTTGCCTGGCTTTTTCTTATTTTTAAGCAACATAGGTCGGTCTAGAACCACCCTACATAAATGTCCTAAATACCTCCAGGACCATACGTAAGGGATAAGTATTGCATTCATAGGCACAAGTTAGATGCTATTAGAACGCTTAGGTAACAACTGAAAGATAGTAATTGAGTAGTAAAGGAATGATAGCCCATGCGCTAATGCTATGAGTAAAACCCCGACTTGAGGGAGTTGCAAAGCATTGCATGGAATGATCCTATAGGCTAAAAAACTTAGGACCACCCCCTATAATCCTGTGTAAAAATAAGTTGAATATTGTATCTGTCTAATTTGTTTTTCTTCCCTTTTAAGACTAATTCGCTTAATTTAAGTTCGGCCATGACCCACCGTTGTGGACCTCGAGAGGTGTCTAACACCTTCTCCTTAAGGTAATTTCAAGCCGTTATCCGATCTCTAGTGATGTAAACTAGTTTCATGAGTTAACTGCTCTAGGTTCCCTAACTCACCTTAATCTGTTAGGTGGCGACCCTTCAAATACCTTACCCCATCCCAAAAGGAAAGGAGTTGCCTCAGAAATGTTGAAACCCGATTTCTCGAGAAAAAGGAGGCGCGACAAGCACTCTACCTGTCGTAACTCTTTCCCAAGTAATTACAACAATATACTAGACATATTCTCCCAAATTACGCTAGCTAGCCTTAAATACATCTCACTTATATCGCACCCAAGGTTTTATTATACCTAATCCAACCTTTAAACCCTTCGTATTGATCCCTCATGTACGTTAGGGGTGGTGTTGTTCAACAACTATCTAAATATGCACTCTCTCCCGAGTGATACATACTAAATAGGTAGAGCCGATTGAGCGCCCTCTAATCAACAACAATCACAATATAGTTGAACAAATATAGAGAATACTATGGCAAATTTATATTAACATAACAAGAAAATAATCCTCCCATAGGTTCCATCAAAACCCAAGATTAGGAGTTTAGCTATGCATAATTGTTTTTAGAATCATCACAATAGAATTCATCATCAATGATAAAAAAAAGATGAAGAAAGATAAGAACTCTTTACCGAATCTTTCATCTGGCTTCTTTCTTGTTCTTGCCTTCAGAATCCTTCTAAAATCCAAGCTACCCTCTTTTTGGGCGTGCTGGGTTTCATATAGTTTAAGGCGCATCACCTCTAAACTTATAATTTTACCCCTAGAATAAAAACTCTCGGAGAGACGTGTGTGGACGCGGTTGAACCGTGGATGGGCCATGCATATTGCCTTTTATTCTGCCTGATGAGTGCAGCCAGTGCGTGGCCGCAAATGGACCGCGCACCTGGAGGATATTTCTACCTTCAGTTTTCTTTCTTCTTTTATGCGAACTCTCCTCCGATTGGCCTTCCTTGCTCCAGATTAGCTCCTGCAAAGCACAAAGTTCTTAATCAAATCAATTTATTATCATTTAACATTCATATATCAATAAAATATAGCTAAGTTGAAGTGTAAATGGTAGCTAAACTACATAATTATAGCCTACTATCTCTTGGCCAATAGGCTATTATACTCTTTGCTCATTCACAATTAATACCATATGTTTCTATCTCTAATGAGGGTTATGAACTCGTGCTACTTTCTTTATCTCTAATAAAATAATAATGTAGTTTGATCATTTCCTACTTAGTTTGTTCATTTTAACTAAAAGCTTCTTTACAAATCATGCATCTCTTTATCTCATCATATCATACTTCATTTTTATGTCATTAAAGTGCAATACTACATTGTACATTAAAATTATAAAACTTGACAATATTACACAACTTTTGCAATACACAGAAGCTCGAAATTCCTACGATTCTTCGAATAATAAACCTAATAAAAATATAGTAATGTTGGGACAATATCAAAGAAATGGAGTAATCAACACCAAAGTTGGAGTAATCAACACAAGATCTTCATTTTCTGAATTACTTAGCCAATATGAAAAGTGGACAACCTTATTTTCTTCATTAAACCTCATGCTTTCACCTGCCAAATCATCGAAGCTAACTGAAACTAATCCAGTAATAGAATCAAATGGAGAAATCCCTTCTCTAGAAAATGTTTCCGCCTTAATATCATCTGAGGTATCACTAACAAACAAACAGAATTTTGAAGACAACTTCTTACCAAGTTTTTCTTCTACTTCTTCACCACAATTTTTAGCACGATTCTTGTGGATATTATCTATTAAATTCAAGATATTTGAGAGTATTTTAAAGATAAAGGTTTCACTAATGTGTTTGCTTGTGGTGGAGCTTGTGGATAAAGTTGGTGAAAAGCCAGCTTTCCTAAGATTTGGAAGGGAAAATGTTGGATTTTTGGGCATGTCTACTTCTATTACAAAGTTTTTGTGAATTTTGGACCATATATTCAAAAAACTAGTCATGCCATAGGGATAGAATAGAAAAAGGCTGCAATTTATCCCAATTGAATATCTTCCACACTTGAAATGTCACGACCCTAAAATCGAACCGGTTATGATGGAGCCTTTCATGAAACTAGGTCAGCCGATAGAATTCTCGAATTAATCATTTTTCAATAAAAGTCATTTTTAATCCTTTATTTAATTAAATATCTCATAATGTAAGTCTAAATGAATAATACGGAATAAATACACAAGCTCGGCATCGGGGTGTCACAAGTCACGAGCATCTAAAAAGGTCTGAATACGACGAAGAGTCTGAAAATATAATAAAAACAATCTATGGAAGACAAGAAGGAAAAGAGCAGGGCTGCCAACGTCAGGCACCTACCTTGCTAACTCCGATGACTCTACCATTGAGCAATCAACACCCGCTACCGGATTCAAAAATATCTGAATCTGCACATAAAATACAGGGAGTAATATGAGTACGCCAACTCAATAAGTAATAAAAGTAAATGAAAGCTGAGCAGTAAAAAAATACGTAAACCACGTCATAACGCTACAAGAAATGCAGTACATTTCCAAAACAATACAGAGATCATTTACTTCGTAAATCAAGCTCAGTTTCAGTAAATCCTTTTAAAACAACTTTCAATAGTTTCAAATGAGTGATAAAACAGTGAGTAAAAATGATAGAAACGTAAACAGTCCCTCGTATAAAACATGTATCATAAACCGCCCTCGAGCGTAATATCAGTAGAACCAACCCTTCGGGCTACCTCACAATCACTTGTAATCAGCCCTTCGGGTATAACATAGATCAAGAACAGCCCCTCGGGCAACAACATGAAACAAAAATAGCCTCTCGGGCTATATCGCATCACTCAGACTGAGTACCCGCGCTTACTGGGAGTGTACAGACTCCTAGAGGGGCTCCTACAGCCCAAGCGCTATAACAAGTCATCTTGTGGCATAATCAAACAGGCCCTCTTCCTTATAACAAGCAACCTTATGACATTAAAAATTAGGCCCTTGGCCTCATAATAATGAATCAGTGACAACCGGCTGCGGCGTGCAGCCCGATCCTATAATATCCTAACAACACAGGCCCTCGGCCTCACTCAGTCAGAAATCTCTCAAGCCACTCGGGCAACAGTAAAACATAATGCTCAGCCCAAAATATCATTTAAAATATCAAAACGGAGTAAATACGGCTGAGTTATGAAAACAATAAAGCACAGCATGTCTAAATACAGATATTAAGTCAAAACAGTAAGAAATAGTAGTAAAAAGCTCCTAAGGGTCCAAAACAGTTGTCACGAGGCTCAAATATGGTATTCATCCCAAAATATAATAATACTTTCCAAAACACAATGATATCAAATAGTTTTCAATCAAATACGCGACTTAACAGTCGTACGGGACAGACCAAGGCACAATCCCCAATGGTGCACGACTCCACGCATCTAGCATGCACGTCACCTCAAAGTAGCACAATGATGTGAAATCTGGGGTTTCTTACCCTCAGGACAACATTTACAATCATTACTTACCTTAATCCGGATGAAATTCTACTCCGCAATGCCCTTGCCCTCCACTAGGCCTCCAAATGCTCCGAATCTAACCAAAATTAGTATATTATCACCAATATACACTAAACGAATGAATTCCCTATGAATGACTAGAATTGGGTATTTTAATGGTGTTATGTTTTTTAGCTCATTTTTACGTTTTTTTGGTAAAAGAACACAACTTGGGGTGATTTTTGAGCAAGAAATGAGGTAAGTCACTTGTTATCATTTCTATTCCATAATATTGAATTATCATCGAATAATCCTACTAGATTACGTATTTTTGAGGTGTAAATTGGGGATTTGGACCTAGGAATTTGAAAATAAGATTTGAAGATTTGGAGGCCGAATTGTTATCAGAATTTAGTAATTTTGGTATTGTTGGACTCGTGGTTGAATGGGTTGTCGGATTTTGTGAGTTTCGTCAGATTTCGAAGCATGGGCATGGGGGTCGGGTTTGAGCCAAATTCGGGATTTTTGGTCTAATTTGATCTTGTCGCTAAAAGTGGTCCAATCTGGTCGCTAAAGGTGCACACCAGATCGGATGCACCAGCAGTCTTTAATTTCAGTAAAAAGGCTCTAACTCCATCATATGAACTCGGAATTCGATGATTCTTGTTCCTATGAGTCATAAAAAATAATATGAACATAGTCCTTCAATTGATACTCAATTCGAAGCTTATTTCCTCAGTGCGATACCCATTTCACTCGTTAAACAATTAACTAATAATTCGTATAAAAAATCCAATCGCGACTTGATGAAATTAGACCAAACTTTTCATATCACTCTTATAATTCATTATCCAAATTCTGGAAGTCTTGAAATCAAATTTTGATCCCTAGAACAAAAAATGGACCGTTTGGATCATTACATGCTTATGCTCAAAACGCCAAAATCTTCCAAAAACTCTTCCAAAACTTATCCGAGCCTCATGGGACCCCGACCAAACATGCCAACACATCCCATAACATCATTTAAACTTGTTCCAACCTTCGGAATGCTCAAAATAACATCAAAACATCGAAGCACCCTCAAATTCAAGCCTAATGATTCCAAAACATTCGAAGTTCGAATTCGATCATAAAGTCTATCAAAACCTCGTCTGAATCACCTGAAATTTCGCGCACACGTCAAAAATGACATAACAGACGTATTCCAATTTCCGGAATTCCATTCTGACCTCGATATCAAAATTTGCACTACCGACCGGAAAATGCCAAATTTCCAATTTTCGCCAATTAGAGCCTAAATCTACCACGGACCACCAAAATATATTTTGTATGTGCTCCCACGTCCAAAATCATGTAATGGGGATAACCAAATCATAGAATTCCAAATCCGAGATCGAATATTAAAAGTCAAAACTTGGTGAAACCTTTCAAACTTAAAGCTTCAAACGTAGAATTATTCTTCCAAATCTATGCTGATTATCCTGAAAACCAAAACCGATGATTTACATAGTCATAATACATCAAACCGGGCGAGTGATGCCCTAAAACTGGCGAGGGAAGTACAAAATCTCAAAATGACCGGTCGGATCGTTACATCCTCCCCCACTTAAACATATATTCGTCATCGAACGTGCCCAGAGTTGTTCCAAAAACCATCAAATCGCTGTGTAACCTTACCATGCACATACCCGGGGTGATCCCACGTCACCCTATATCATATAGGTCCTATAACACAACACAGCTAAGATTTCACAATCCAACCTAGCCCATAAACCTTAGAACCGCATTTCCACTTTTGAAATCATCTACCTGATCAGAATCTTACATCTATACTCTTAATAAGCCCGAACAAGCTGTAACAAACCATACCTGTAGCCTCAGATACAATTACATGATATACCACATAGCTCAAAATCTCGTAGCGATAACTTCTAATCAAAGAAGCTGCTCAGAACAACCGAATATCGATAATAAACCTCTTATAAAAATAAAACCTCATTCCAACACTTCCGTATACTGCTAACGATATGAAACATGTAGAAAGTCATAACCATTCCTTAGATCAACAATTCATGAATCCGCTTCTCCTTTGGTAAGGACCATAGCAAATTTTTGAGCGGAACATCGGTATTATCCTTCCAACATGCTGAAACCAAATTCGTTTGTATTCATTCCAAATCCCAACAATCTCATCTAATCTAACACAACTACTCTGGTGACATGACACATCAATACAATCTAAAGCCACAACTCGTGCAATCTACGCACCAATAAGAAACAACCCGAACGAACTCAAATCATGAAAAATGACTCAAATGAGAGAGTTGTACCACAAGCTCACCAGTACCACCACACAAAATGTTGAGAACCCATCACACATCGTAGAAATAGAACGCACGTATCTAACCCGAAGGGTCATACCTCCACATAACTTCGCTGCAATATGCGACCCTATTCAAACACTGGTCCACATGAAACATCTCAAGTCACTATTCCCAAAATTGATCACCACGCACAATTTTATGTCTAGAACCAAAGCAAATCATCATAACCACGGCAAAGCAATTTGACATAACATTACACAAACCCAAAAGGACACAACCGATATGCTATCCGCCGAGCAATACCCAACACTCTTCCCGCTCGAATTTCGCTGAGTGACCCCAATAAAACCCCACCACATATGCTTATAACCAACAAATCCTAACGCCTCGCAACACGGAAAGGTAACTCATAGATCTCCCCATATCACTAATCAACTAAATAACAATTGAATCAATACATCCCTCAACAATACAACTCGGAGTCAACCAAGCCGACTCGATGTAGAACACACATCCATATTGTCCTACCAATGAACCCCTTATCAAATAGTTCCTAAAGCTTCCCCTTAAACTCCTATAACTCCGCCGGTTCCATATGATATGGTGCCTGGCACCAAATCAATACCGAAATCAACAACCCTATCCGGTGACATGCCCGGCAGCAGGAAACACTTTCGGAAAATCCCTCACCACCGAAACTAAATTAATGGTAGGAGTCTCTACACTAACATCCATCACGATGGCCAAATAAGAAAT
This sequence comes from Nicotiana glauca, assembly GCA_026770625.1. NCBI lineage: Eukaryota > Viridiplantae > Streptophyta > Magnoliopsida > Solanales > Solanaceae > Nicotiana > Nicotiana glauca. The sequence goes on along the minus strand of MU748251.1, from coordinate 21,717 downwards.
ACAACCCTTTCCAACCATCTGCTGGGTCTTCGAAAATGAAATCACCCTACTGGGAACATAATCCGTCGAACCTCGCCACTCTATCCATGGAATTCCTAGAATAGCCAACGTTGCCGTCCTAGCGCAATAGCCCAGAATAACACGACACGGAGACAACTAGTCTATAACCAATGTCATGCTAAAATCTAGCATACTAAGTGACAAGGATCCACTCGGGTCTCCAAACCTCCAATAGTTACCACACAAGGCCGATATATACGGTCCACAACCATGACCTAACCTGTTTATGAGAACTCCAATCTCCAAATCCATATAGCACGTGAATCACCATATCCAATCCTAACTCCACCGTCCGAATATACCACACTCCTTTAATACCCAATCATCCTACGAGAGGTACTCCTATAATCCCTCTGTGCCACCAAGCAAACTCGAATATCAGCAGTCAATCCAACAAGATAGTGACACAATACTAGTGAAGTATTCTTAACTCAAACACGTCGCCCTTTCTAAAACGTATACCTTCATCAAGCCAAACCAATCAGTGATCTCATTTATCTAGTCATCTGAAATTGTCCATGCTACCTAAGAATTTGTGACCTTCCTTTCAAAACTGAACCGTGACCTTACACATGCAAATCTCAATCCTACACAACATACCACATATAGCATACCATCCTAGGATAAATATGAGAACTTCATATCCATTCCGAGCCACAAGCAACTACATACTCAACTAGCCAAGAACTTTTCCATTGGATCCCATCTAGTATAAAATCACTGTACATCCCATGCTCCTCAAGCCAGTAGAAAATATACACCTTCAAATTGTGGTAGAAACCATCAAGAACTCTTCGAATTCCATTTGGACAAAACTAAACCGTCAGGACTGAATCCTTCTAACTCAACCAAGCTACGCAGGCCACTAAAACCCGAAAGCATTTTCGCGAAAAACCTATCGAAACTTATTACCTCTTAAGCACCCAAAGAACTAATCATATCCTTATCATACCAATCTGGACTACTACCAAGCTATCCCATCTATCCAATTTCCTTCTGAGTTACCCTCAACTTGATACTTCTTCTCGTTATAACACCATAATCCTCGACCCAGACTTGCCACACAAGGCCCAAGCATAAAGTCACATTGTCCTACGGTTTATAAGCCGATGACTACTCTTTCAAATATCCCTAAAAGCACCATATTCGAAATACTTCCCTTGAAGAGACTTCATGCGTATCTAAAGCCATTACCTTTACCTTCCTGATACTGATGTGAGAATCCATAAGAATATAGAAATCCCACGATTCTTGACACTCTCCAATGCAAACCTCAGTTTCTAGCCAAATACACACATGAAATCCCAATTATTACATGTAAATTTTTAAAGCATTATAACCATTCTAGAGAGTCATCCACTCTACTCAAACCGCAATTATACCGATCAAACGGACTAGAAGACATGTGCTCTATTAGCACTTTGACACCACAGAATGTAACCTACCTTAATGCAACCAAGCAACTTCCTGTTCTATGCACTATATATCCTTTACCAATAACAACTCAAGTCATTCTGTGATTCACATACACCCATAAAACATAACATAACCTTTATTGAAATTTCCTTTACTCGAGCCATCCTCGGTCTCAATCTCCGTACGCCAAAACTGATTCACCAATACGCCTCAAACTGGAACCAACATAGCACATAACCGTGCAATCAACTAAATAATGTAGACTCTCCACTTGGCTTAAAGTTATAGATCAAAACACATAATAACTCATAATGCCTATACTCTATTACTTCCATAATACCATAGTGAGATTAAACTCAATCCTTCATAAGCTCGTGCAACACAGGCCATCTAGTAGTTCAAATCTTTCGCAAATCTCGCATTCACCCTCTTAACAGTCAAGCCCACTCTCTTAAGAGACTCAAATTCAAATTGCAACACATATGTTCCACTAGTAAAAAAAGACTTCCCACCAACTACATAAGGATCACATAAACCTCGAAACACCCCACAGGAGATAATCCACCTGCTCAGCCTCAAATTGAGATATACTCTTCCATAATCATAACAATTACAACATCACTTAATCTTTCTGAGTCTGAACTCATATCTAACATGAAACCTACTTCACTTCCCAACAAGACAACATGAAAGGATCCTTCGATAAGCCCACAACATGGGCTATACATCAAATCACGATGGAAATCAAGCACCAGTTAGTTCTTGCTACCCCCAGGCAGACCCTTCTCATCTTATTCAATTTATATGAACACATCTCGTAGTCACATCACAGTCATCACTTGACTATCCGGTCATCACTTTCTTTAATAAGGGGACTATCGAACATATAAATCTAGAAACACTTAATAGCCTAGGGCTCAAGCTACAGGCAAGGCTCAGCTCAATTCCTCTAGACAGGCCCAACATCAACACGTAGAGATCACACCTCACCCGTCGATCAGGGAATCACAAGCCGTTGATGCACAACTGATACCGAGCGCTCATGCGCACATGCAAACGCATGAAAGGAATTCAAGGAGTTACATTTCAAGTTGAATCAATGATGCACGATATTCAAGAATGTGTATTTTTCCTAAAGGTTCTGCAGCCTCCCGAGGATAAGTACAGACGTCTCCGTACCAATCCACGAGACTATACTAAACCTGCTCATGACTCTTGAGACCTATATAACCTAGGCTCTGATACCAACTTGTCACGACTCTAAAATCGACCCGGTCGTGATGGCACCTATCGTGAAACTAGGCCAGCCAACATAATTCCCAAATTAACCATTTTTCAATAAAAGTTATTTTTAAGCATTTATTTAATCAAATATCTCATAATATAAGTCTAAATGAACAGTGCAGAATGAATACACAAGCCCGGCATTGGAGTTTCACAAGTCACAAGCATCTACAAAGTTTTGAATACGACGAAGAGTCTAAAAATATACTAAAAACAATCTATGGAAGACAACAGAGAGAAGAGCAGTGCTGCCAACATCGGGAAGCTACCTTGCTAACTCCGATGATTCAGCCACTGAGCAATCAACACCCGCTACCGGGTTCAAAAATTCCTGAATCTGCATACAAGGTGCAGAGAGTAATATGAGTACACCAACTTAGTAAGTAATAAAAGTAAATGAAAGTTGAGTAGCAAGAAAACACGTAAACTACGTCGTAACGCTATAGGAAATGCAATACATTTCCAAAACAGTACAAAAATCATTTACTTCGTTAATCAAGCTTAGTTTCAGTAAAACCTTTTTAAACAACTTTTAATAATTTCAAACAAGTGATAAAATAGTGAGTAAAAATGATAGAAACGTAAACAGTCCCTCGGGCAAAACATATATCATAAACTGCCCCTCAGGCATAATATCAGTAGAACCAGCCCCTCGGTCTACCTCATATTCAATCGTAATCAGCCCCTCGGGCATAACATAGATCAAGAACAGCCCATCGGGCGACAACATGAAACAAAAATAGCCCCCCCCCCGGGCTGCATCGCATCACTCACACTGGGTACCATCGCTCACTAGGGGTGTACAGACTCCTGGAGGGGCTCTTACAGTCCAAGCGCTATAACAAGCTATCTCGTGGCATATTAAACGACCCCTCGGCCTTATTACAAGCCACCTCGTGGCGAAACAAATCAGGCGCTCAACCTCATAATAATGAATCAGTGACAACCTGCTGCGGCGTGCAGCCCAATCCCATAATATCCTCACAATACAGGCCCTCGATCTCACACAGTCAGAAATCTCTCAAGCCACTCTGTCAATAGTAAAACATGATGCTCATCCCAAAATATTATTTAAAATATTAAAACGGAGTAAATACGGCTAGGTTATGAAAATAGTAAAGCACAGCATGACTGAGTATAGATATTAAGTCAAAACAGTGAGGAATAGTAACAAAAAGTCCCTAAGGGTCCAAAACAGATGGCACGAGGCCCAAATATGGTTTTTAGCCCAAAACATGGTATTACTTTCCAAAACACAAAGATATCAAATAGTTTTCAATCAAATACGCAACTTAACAATCGTACGGGACAGATCAAGTCACAATCCTCAATGGTGCACGACCACACACTTGTCATCTAGCGTGCATGTTACCTCAAAGTAGCACAACGATGTGAAATCCAGGATTCATACCCTCAGGACAACATTTACAATCATTACTTACCTCAATCCAGATGAAATTCTACTCTGCAATGCCCTCGCCGCTCGACTTGGCCTCCAAATGCTCCGAATCTAACCAAATTCAGTATATTATCATCAATATAAGCTAAAGGAATGAATTTCGTATGAAAATTATCAAATAAGACCAAAAATCTTGAATTTGGCTCAAACCCGGCCCCTGGGCCTCACTTTGAGAATTCGACGAAACTCATATAATCCGACAACCCCATTCAACCACGAGTCCAACCATACCAAAATTACTAAATTTCGATGACAAATTGGCCTCCAAATCTTCCAATGTTATTTTCAAATCCGTAGGTCCAAATCCCCGATTTACACCTCAAAAAATTGTAATCAAGTCGTATTAGTCGATGATAATTCAATATTATAGAGTAGAAATGATCACAAGTGACTTACCTCAAGATTTTCCATGATTTCTTGCTCAAAAATAGCCCCAAGCCGTGTTTTTTCACCCCAAAAAAAGGTCAAATTGAGCTAAAAACAAGAACAACATTAATAAACTCGATTCTGGTCGCTAAAAGCTAATTCCTGTCGCTAAAAGTGGTCCAATCTGGTTGCTAAAGGTGCACACCAGATCTAATGCACCAGCAGTCTTTAATTTTACAAAAAAGACTCTAACTCCATATGAACTCGAAATTCAATGGTTGTTGTTCCTATGAGTCATAAATAATAATACGAACATATTCTTTTAATTGAAACTCAATTCAGAGCTCATTTGCTCAGTGCGATACCCATTTCACTCATTAAACAATTAACTCATAATTTACGTCAAAAACCAAATCGTGACTTGATAAAATTAGACCAAACTTTTCTGATAACTTCTATAATTCACAATCCAAATTTCGGAAGTCTCGAAATCAAATTTCGATCTCTAGAACAAAAAATGGACCTTTGGATCATTACATGCATATGCTCAAAACGCCAAAATCTTCCTAAAACTCTTCCAAAACTTATCCGAGCCTCATGGGACCCCGGCCAAACATGTCAATACACCTTATAACATCATTCAAACTTGTTCCAGCCTTCATAATGCTCAAAACAACATCAATACATCGAATCACCCTCGGATTCAAGCCTAAGAATTCCAAAACTTCTGAATTCCAAATTCGATCAAAAAGTATGTCAAACCTCGTCCAAACGACTTAATATTTTGCACACACGTCATGAATGACACAATGGACCTACTTCAATTTCCGAAATTCCATTCTGATCCTGATATCAAATTTTTCACTGCCGACCGAAAAATGCCAAATTTCTAATTTTCTCTAATTCGATCCTAAATGTACCACGGACCTCCAAAATACATTCTGGATGCACTCCCAAGTCCAAAATCATCTAATGGACATAACCAAATCATAGAAATCCAAATCCGAGATTGAATAATAAAAAGCTAAAACTTGGTCAAGCCTTTCAAACTTAAAGCTTCAAACTGAGAATTGTTCTTCCAAATATTTAAGGATTCAATTTAGGCCATTTTTGAAAAAGTCAATAAAAGTCAACACCCAGGCCCGCTTGGTCCATGCCCTGAATTCGGACCAAAATCCAATTATCACCGCCGAGTTGGATATATAATTGGTTTTGGAATTCAACCTTATTTTGAGGTCTAAATCCCCAAATTTCAAAATCACTAGTTTCTACCCAAAAATCCCCAATTCCACCATGAAAACCTTAGATTCTAGGTTGAAATCTTGTAAAATAAAGTGAAAATTGAAAGAAACTAGTTTAGAATCACTTACCTATAATTTGGGAAAGAAATAGTCTTTGGAAAATTGCCTCTTGTGTTTTAGGTTTTGAAAACTAGAAGAATCAATGAAAAATCCCGTCCAAATCCCTTTTGCACAACTGCAGATGTATTATTTGTGACTCGAGCTTTGCAAATGCGACGTCCTTCACACCTTTGCTTTCGCAATTGGGAAGACAAATTTGCAATTGTGAACTTGAATCTCCGCAAATGTGATTAAAAGATCGCATTTGCGATAACTATCCCTCCCAACTTTACTTCGCAAATGCGAAGAATTCCTCGCAATTGCGAGGACTGCCTAGCTCAGCTACTCTTCACATTTGTGATGAGAAGCTTGCAAATGCGGAACCTGCAAAGTTCTTGCAATGCCTGATCATGCAAATGCGAGATCAGAGGCATGTAATAAGATCAGTTACACCAGCAAATTTTTTCAAGTTCAAACCACTCCATAGCCTATCCGAAATTCACCCGAGCCCTCGGGACACCATACCAAACATGCACACAAATCTTAAAATATCATATGAACTTGATCGCGCGATCAAATCACCAAAATAACCTCTAGAACTATGAATTTAGCACCAAATCAAATGAAATTCTTAAGAACACTTTGGAATTTCAATTTTCTCAACCGGATGTCCGAATCACGTGAAACCAACTCTGTTTCTCATTAAATTTCACAGAAATGACTTAAATATTATATTGAATCTGCACCAGGCTTCAGAACCAAATTATGGACCCGATACCAACAAGTTCAAACATTGACAATTTCTTAAAAACCATTAAATTTTTAGACTTACAATTTTTAACAAAAAATCATAACTCATGCTAGGGACCTCCGAATCCGATTCCAGGAATACACCTAGGTCTCATATTTCAATATGGACCCACCGTCCTTGCCAAAATACAAGTGCAGGTCCGTTTACTCTAAACATTGACTGAAGTCAACTAAATCAACTTTTAAAGGCAAAAATTATTATTTTCATCAACTTTCAACATAAAAGTTGTGATGACCCGACCCGTCGTCTCATGTGTTACTGCCCCATTTTTTCCACTTATTACTTCTTCATGTTTCATTACCGGCATTTGGTGAGTTAGAGTTGAATTGGTTTGATTTTGGTAGAAAATGAGATAGTGTCTTTAAGGAAGGCTTGTATTGAAAAAGTCAACCGGATGTTGACTATTGAGTTAGAGGGTCGGATGTGATTTCATGTGATTCGGTTAGCTTTGGGAGATGATTTGTGACTTAGGAGTGCGATTGAAATTGATTTTTGGAGGTCCGTTGTAGAATTAGGCTTGAATTGGCGAAGTTAGTATTTTGGCGAATTCCGGTGGGTAGGTGAGATTTTGACCAGAGGATCGGAAATGGAATTCCGAGAGTTGCAGTAGCTTCATTAGGTGATTTTGGATGTGTATGCAAAATCTCAGATGATTCGGAGGTGATTTGGTTGGGGTTTTGATCGAATGTGATTTTCGGAAGAATTTGAAGAACTTAGGCTTGAAATTGATGAGGAATGAGGATTTTTGTATTTTTTGATGTGTTTTTAAGATTGGAAAAAGTTTAAATAGGGTATTGGACCATGTTTGTGCTTTTGGTTAAGGTCCCGAGGGCCTCGGGGTGAGTTCGGGTGGTTAAACGGAGAGTTTTTGAAGTTGTTGCATGCTTCATATTGCTGGTATCTGGTGTTTTCGCACCTGCGGATATAGGACCGCAGGTGCGGTCTCGCTGAAGCAAGATGGGTCTCGCAGAAGCGGAAATATGGGTCCTTGTCTGAGTCCACAGAAGCGGAAGTTTGGAGCGCATGGGCGGTCACGCTGATGCGAAATGGGGACCGCAGAAGCGATAGGGGCCCTTAAGTGAAAGTCCGCAAAAGTGGACGTGGACCGCATATGCGGAAGTCACAGAAGCGGCTATCGATGCGCAAGAAGCGGAATGCCTGGAAGATTAAGTGAAAGAGTCTTCTTCGCGAATTTTTGACAGAACAACATTTTGGACTTCGAACTTTGAGAACTTTGAGGCGATTTTAAAGAGGGTTTCGAGGGCTTTAATAAGGTATGGATTCTTGGACTAGAATACGATTTTATGGTGTAAAAACATGGATTTAGACTGAATAATTAAGGAATCAAAGGTCAAAAATGGTGGTTAGGGCTTGAACTTAAGAGAGTTTAAAATAGGGATTTTATGGGCCAATGGACTCCGATTTTGGTAAATTTGATATGTATGGACTCGTGGCGAGACGAGGAATCCGGTGATGTAAATTTTGTAATTTTTCGAGAAGTGGGCCCGGGGCTCGGGTTTTGCCAACTTCGTGATTTTTGATATTTTTTCGAGTCTTTTCGATTGGGTTATGTTTCCTTAGCCTATTTTAATGTATTCCTTGTGGTTTTGATCAGATTCGACACATGAGGAGGTCAATTCGAGTGGAAAAGGCATAGCGAGCTAGACTTTGGGCCGGCTTGAGGTGAGTAATAGATGTAAATGATGACCTGATGGTTTGAAACCCCGGAATATCTCATCGTAACGCTATATTGAGGCGAGACACGTGCTCCATGACGAGTGCGAGGTCGTTTGTGATTGGGGATTGTGACTTAGTCCATCCCGAGTGGTGTTCATATTGTGTTTTCGACTAAGACTTGTTTGATAATCATCCTACTTGGATTTCATTGACACATTTTGGGCTTTGTGTCGATTATTTGGATCCTTCAGGGATTACTATCACTGTTTTCACATTTATTTGACATATTAATGGATTTCAGTCCAAAATACAAATACTGTTTTGAAATACTCAGTCATTTTCTAAGATTTGAAAACAAAAACACTATTTTATTGACATCTTGAGCTGAGAACTGTTATTTGACACTGCCCGTGTGGCTTGAGTGAATTTCTGGACTGAACATGGATCGGGCTGCGCGCTGAAGAGGTATTATATGGATATTGGTGCCACGAGATGGCTGATTATTTGTGCTTGGGCTATAGGAGCCCCTCCGGAGTCTGTACACACCCCCAGTGATCGCCGTCGACGTTAAACGGATCAGGCTGCACACTGCAACGGGTACTGGAATGTACCATTCTATGTGTTGTATTGCATTCATGCATCCTTACTACTCTGTTTATCTGTCATGGATCTTTCTGTACTATTATTGCATTGACTTGTTATTTCACTGTTAAATGTCTAGGCTGCCAGTTATAGTTTACCTTGCATCATTTTCGTGATTTCTCATCTTCAGCCATTAGTTATGTATATTACTCACTGGGTCGGAGTACTCACATTACTCCCTGCACCTTGCGTACAGATCCAGGTGCATCACAGGCTAATTGAGGACTATCTAGCAAGACAGCAGTATTGGAGAGCATTGAGGTAGTTGCATGGCATTTGCAGCCTTGATCTCTCCTTCCTATCTCTACTCTTCATTTCCGCAATTTCTTAGACAGACTTGTATTAGGATATATTCTGTATTAGAGGCTCATGTTCGTGACACCGGGTCCTAGTTGGGTATTTTATTGCAGTATTTTGTTAAACTCTCAGTTATTTCACCATTATTTCCAGGATTTTTATAAAATAGTTTAGTATCGATTGTCTGTGTTTGCAACCAATGATCTGTTTAAGTCAGGAATATTGTTGAAAGGTTGGGCTTGCCTAGCAGTTTGTTGGGTGCCATCACGATTGGGGATTGGGTCTTGACAAGTTGGTATCAGAGCCTAGGTTACTAGGTCTCGCGAATCATGAGCTAGTTTAGTAGAGTCTCGCGGATCGGTACGGAGATGTTTGTATATATCCTCGAGAGGCTACAGAACCTTTAGGAAAAACTTCATATTCTTGAAATTCTTGTCGTGTGACTTTGTTGATCGGATAACTAAACTTCTGTATTCTATTCTCTCACAGATGGCGAGAACTCGTGCTATCGGGCGTGACGAACGACCACCATTACCACCCACTAGAGGCCATGGATGCGTTCGTGGTCGTGGTCGAGGCAGACCAGCGAGGATAGCACCTGTTGATCGACCAGATGCCCCCAGTCCAGGACCAGCCTCCAGCTGTAGATGCTCCAGCAGCACCGGTTCAGGCACCGAATATGCCCATTGTGATTTCGGGTCTCCAGGAGGCCTTGGCTCAAATACTATCAGTTGCACCAGTTGCACCAGCTCTAGATTATGTGGTTCCAACTATGCCAGACGATGAGTAGCGTCGTCTTGAGAGGTTCGGTAGGCTCCAACCTCCGACGTTTAGTGGTGCTGAGGGCGAGGATGCCCAGGGATTTCTTGACAAGTGTCAGTGTATGCTTTGCACCGTAGGGATTTTGGAGTCGAGTGGAGTGGCTTTTACTACTTTCCAGTTCTCAGGGCCTGCATTTACCTGGTGGGAGGATTTTGAGATGCGTAGGCTTGTTGGTGCAGCGCCCCTCACATGGCAGCAGTTCTCCATTCTCTTTCTGGAGAAGTACGTACCGCAGTCTCGCAGAGAGGAGCTGTGTCGTCAGTTTGAGTGGTTGGTTCAGAGGGACATGTCTATGAAAAATTATGAGATGAGATTTTTGCAGCTATCTCGGCATGCTACTTGGATGATCCCGACAGATCGGGAGAGGATTAGGAAGTTTATGGATGGCCTCAACTATTCACTCCGGATTTTGATGACTAGAGAGAGGGTTTTGGGTGCCTCGTTCGGGGAGGTAGTTGACATTGCTCGTGATATTGAGATGGTTCGCCGCAGGGAACGTGAGGAGAGGGAGGAAAAGAGGCCTCGAGGTTCAGGCAGTTTCAGTGGTGCTCCGTCTACGGGCCAGTTCCGGCGTGGTAGAGGTCGTTCCTTTAGGCCTCCTCAGTCGGCTCGCCTAAAGTATAGTGGGGCTTCTTCAGGCCATGGTCATCAGGGATTCCAGCAGGGCCAGCCTTCACTTAGTGCCATTCCCGCACAGAACTCTTCTCATGCCTCTTCGACCCAGGGTTCATCTGCAGTGAGGGGTTCCCTTCAGTCCCCTTCTCTAGTACCAGGCAGTTGCTTCGAGTGCGGTGAGTTTGGAAATATGAGGAGACAGTGTCCTCGGCTTCATGGTAGTCAATCTCAACAGAGGGATCAGCCCTCGTCTTCTACTCCATCTACTTCAGCACCCTCCCAGTTAGGTAGAGGTAGTGGCCAGGCAGCCAGGGGCCGCCCTAGGGGTGGAGACCGATCTGGCGGTGGCCAGGCTCGATTCTATGCTCTCCTAGATAGGAGGGACGCCATTGCATCAAATGCTGTTATCAAAGGTATTATCTCAGTCTGCCATAGGGATGCCTCTGTCTTGTTTGATCCCGGGTCTAACTACTCTTATGTGTCTTCATATTTTGCCCATCATCGGGGTACGACCCGTGGGTGTCTTGCTTTACCTGTGCTTGTATCTACCCCGGTGGGTGATACTATTGTTATAGACCATGTGTATCGGTCTTGTCTGGTGACTATTGGAGGTCTGGAGACCCGAGTTGATTGGTTATTGTTGAGCATGGTAGATTTTGATGTTATCCTGGGCATGGACTGGTTATCTCCGTGCCATGCTATTTTGGAATGTCATGCTAAGATAGTCACATTGGCAATACCTGGTGTTCCGAGGATTGAGTGGCGTGGTATGACTGACTATGTTCCCAATAGGGTGATTTCTTTCCTAAGGCCCAGTGGATGGTTGGGAAAGGTTGTCTATCGTATTTGGCTTTTGTGAGAGATTTCGGAGCTGAGACTCCTAGCCTTGATTCTGTTCCCGTAGTAAGGGACTTCCCTGATATGTTTCCAGTAGACCTGTCGGGCATGCCACCGAACAGGGACATTGATTTTTGTATTGATCCAATGCCAGGCACTCAGCCCATCTCTATTCCTACCTATCGTATGGCACCAGCAGAGTTGAAAGAGTTGAAGGAGCAGCTTTAGGAACTCCTAGATAAGGGGTTCATTCGTCCGAGTGTGTCACTGTGGGGTGCACTGATCTTATTCGTGAAGAAGAATGATGGCACAATGAGAATGTGCATTGGCTGCAGGCAATTGAACAAAGTGACAGTGAAGAAAAAGTATCCTCTACCCCATATCGATGATTTGTTTGACCAACTTCAGGGGGCAAAGGTATTCTCCAAGATTGATCTCCGTTCATGCTATCACCAGTTGAAGATTAGGGATTCAGATATTATGAAGACTGCTTTCAGGACTAGATATGGGCACTATGAGTTTCTGGTTATGTCCTTCGGGCTAACTAATGCCCCAGCCGCATTCATGCACTTGATGAACAGTGTATTTCGGCTGTATCTGGATTCATCTGTGATTGTTTTTATTGATGACATCCTTGTGTACTCGCGTAGCCAGGAGGAGCACGCACAGCATTTGAGAGTGGTATTACAGAGATTGAGGGAGGAGAAGCTTTATGCAAAGTTCTCCAAGTGTGAGTTCTGGCTTGGTTCTGTGGCTTAACTGGGGCACGTGGTGTCCAATGATGGTATTCAGGTTGATCCGAAGAAGATAGAGGCGGTGCAAAGTTGGCCTAGACCGTCCTCAACCACAGAGATTCGTAGTTTCCTCGGTTTGGCGGGTTATTATCGTTGGTTCGTCCAGGGTTTTTCATCTATTACTTCGCCCTTGACTAAGTTGACGCAGAAGGGTGCACCATTTGTATGGTCAGACGAGTGCGAGGAGATCTTTTAGAAGCACAAGACAGCTTTGACCACAGCTTCAGTATTGGTATTGCCATCAGCTTCAGGTTCTTACACTGTATATTGTGATGCTTCTAGAGTTGGGATCGGATGTGTGTTGATGCAGGAGGGTAGAATTATTGCATATGCTTCTCGTCAGTTGAAGCCCCATGAGAAGAACTACCCTATTCATGACTTGTAGTTGGCTGCTATAGTTCATGCTTTGAAGATCTGGAGGCACTATTTATATGGCGTATCTTGTGAGGTATTCACCGATCATCGTAGTCTTCAGCATTTGTTCAAGCAGAAGGATCTTAATTTGAGGCAGCGGAGGTGGCTTGAGTTACTCAAGGACTATGATATTACCATTCTGTATCACCTGGGGAAGGCCAATGTAGTGGACGATGCTTTGAGCGGGAAGGCGGTTAGTATGGGTAGTTTAGCATACATTCCAGTTGGGGAGAGACCCTTTGCAGTTGATGTCCAGGCTTTGGCCAATCAGATGGTGAGGTTAGACATTTCGGAACCTAGTCGGGTGTTGGCTTGTGTGGTTTCTCGGTCTTCCTTGTATGACCGCATTAGAGAACGCCAGTATGATGATCTGCATTTGCTTGTCCTTAAGGACAGGGTCCAGCATGGTGATACCAGAGATTTGACTATTGATGATGATGGCGTGTTGAGGATGCAGGGCCAGATTTGCGTGCCCAATGTGGATGGGCTTCGGGAGTTGATACTAGAGGAGGCCCACAGCTCGCGGTATTCCATTCATCCGGGTACCGCAAAGATGTATCAGGATTTGAGGCAGCGCTACTAGTGGAGGAGAATGAAAAAAGATATTGTGAGTTATGTAGCTCGGTGTCTCAACTGTCAGCAGGTCAAATATGAGCATTAGAGGCCCAGTGGTGTACTTCAACGGATGGATATTCCAGAGTGGAAGTGGGAGGGGATTACTATGGATTTCGTGAGTGGTATCCCTCGTACCTCGAGGAAGTTTGATTCGATTTGGGTGATTGTGGATCGGCTGACCAAGTCCGTGCACTTCATTCCAGTGTGTACTACCTATTCTTCGGAGCAGCTGGCAGGGATTTTCATCAGGGAGATTGTACGTTTGCATGGGGTCCTACTTTCTATTATCTCGGATAGGGGTACTCTGTTTACTTCCCAGTTTTGGAGGACTTTTTAGCGAGAGTTGGGTACACATGAGGAGCTGAGCACAACATTTCATCCTCGGACGGACGGGTAGTCCGAGCGTACTATTCAGATATTGGAGGACATGTTGTGTGCCTGTGTTATTGATTTTGGAGGTTTTTGTGCTGAGTTCTTGCCACTTGTAGAGTTTTCTTACAACAACAGCTATCAATCCAGTATTTAGATGGCGCCGTATAAGGCCTTATATGGGAGACGGTGTAGATCTCCGGTTGGTTAGCTTGAGCCCGGCAAGGCTATACTATTAGGGACAGAGTTGGTCCAGGATGCCTTAGAGAAGGTGAAAGTGATCCAGGAGAGACTTCGTACAGCTCAGTCACGTCAGAAGAGTTATGCAGACCGGAAGGTTCGAGATGTATCTTATATGGTGGGCGAGAAGGTCTTGTTGAAGGTTTAGCCCATAAAGGGAGTTATGAGGTTTTGGAAGAAAGGGAAGTTGAGTCCGCGGTTTATTGGGCCTTTTGAGATACTTAGGAGGATTGGGGAGGTGGCCTATATGCTGGCTTTGCCACCCAGCTTGTCGGGGATTCATCTGGTATTCCATGTTTCCATGCTCCGGAAGTATGTTGGGGACCCGTCTCATGTGTTAGACTTCAACACGGTTCAGTTGGATGATGATTTGACCTATGATGTGAAGCTAGTGGCTATTATGGCTCGTCAGGTTCGGAAATTGAGATCAAAGGATATAGCTTTGGTGAAGGTACAGTGGAAAAGTCGGCCCGTGGAAGAGGCTACCTGGGAGACCGAGCAGGAGATGCGGAGCAGATATCCTCACCTATTTGAGGCTTCAGGTATGTTTCTTGACCCGCTCTAGGACGAGCGTTTGTTTAAGTTGGGGAGGATGTGATGACCCGACCTGTCGTCTCATATGTTGCCACCCCGTTTTCTCTATTTATTGCTTCTTCATGTTTCATTACCGGCATTTGGTGAGTTAGAGTTGAATTGGTTTGGTTTTGGTAGAAAATGAGACACTTAGTCTCTTTAAGGAAGGCTTGTATTGGAAAAGTCAATCGGATGTTGACTATTGAGTTAGAGGGCTCGGATGTGATTTCCCGTGATTCGATTAGCATCGGGGGATGATTTGTGACTTAGGAGTGCGATCTGAATTGATTTTTAGAGGTCCGGTGTAGAATTAGGCTTGAATTGGCGAAGTTAGTATTTTGGCAAATGCCTGTGGGTAGGTGAGATTTTGACCCGAGGGACGGAATGGAATTCCGAGAGTTGCAGTAGCTTCATTAGGTGATTTTGGATGTGTGTGCAAAATTTCAGATGATTCAAAGGTGATTTAGTTGGGTTTTTGATCGAATGTGAGTTTCAGAAGAATTTGAAGAACTTAGGCTTGAAATTGATGAGGAATGAGGATTTTTGTGTTATTGGATATGTTTTTAAGATTGGAACAAGTTTGAATAGGGTATTGGACCATGCCTGTGCTTTTGGTTGAGGTCCTGGGGGCCTCGGGGTGAGTTCGGGTGGTTAAACGGAGAGTTTTTGGAGTTGTTGCGTGTATCATATTGCTGGTATCTGGTGTTTTTGCACCTGCGGGTATGGGACTGCAGGTGCGGTCTCGCTGAAGAGAAATGGGTCTCGCAGAAGCGGAAATATGGGTCCTTGTCTGAGTCCGCAGAAAAAGAGAGATGGGTCTCGCAGAAGCGGAAATATGGGTCCTTGTCTGAGTCCGCAGAAGCGGAAGTTTGGATCGCATGGGCGGTCACGCTGATGCGAAATGGGGACCGCAGAAGTGGTAGGGCCCTTAAGTGAAAGTCCCCAAAAGCGGACGTGGACCGCATATGCAGAAGTCGCAGAAGCGGCTATCGATGCGCATAAGCGGAATGCTTGGCAGATTAAGTGAAATAGTCTTCTACGCGAATTTTTGAAAGAACAACATTTTGGACTTCGAACTTTAAGAACTTTGAGGCGATTTTGAAGAGAGTTTCGAGGGCTTTAATCAAGTATGAATTCTTGGATTTAGAATACGATTTTATGGTATAAAAATATGGATTTAGACTAAATAATTAAGGAATCAAAGGTAAAAAAAAATGGCGATTTAGGGCTTGAATTTAAGAGAGTTTAAAATAGGAATTTGAGGGGTCAAATGGACTCTGATTTTGGTAAATTTAATATGTATGGACTCGTGGCGAGACGAGGAATCCAGTGATGTAAATTTCATAATTTTTCGATAAGTGGGCCCAGGGCTCGGGTTTTGCCAACTTCGTGATTTTTGATGTTTTTCGAGTCTTTTCGATTGGGTTATGTTTCCTTAGCCTATTGTAATGTATTCCTTGTGGTTTTGATAAGATTCGACGCGCGAGGAGGTCGATTCAAGAGGAAAATTCATAGCAAGCTATACTTTGGGCCGGCTTGAGTTGAATAATAGATGTAAATGATGACCTCAGGGTTTGAAACCCCGGAATATCGCATCGTAACGCTATATTGAGGCGAGACACATGTTTCATGATGAGTGCGGGGTCGTTTGTGATTGGGGATTGTGACTTAGTCCGTCTTGAGTGGTGTTCATACTGTGTTTTCGACTAAGACTTGTTTGATAATCATCCTACTTGGATTTCATTGACACATTTGGGCTTTGTGCCGATTATTTGGATCCTTCGGGGATTACTATCACTGTTTTCACATTTATTTAACATATTAATGGATTTCAGTCCTAAGTACAAATACTGTTTTGAAATACTCAGCCATTTTCTAAGATTTGAAAACAAAAACACTATTTTATTGACATCCTGAGCTGAGAACTGTTATTTGACACTGCCTGTGTGGCTTGAGTGAATTTCTGGACTGAACATGGATCGAGTTGTGTGCCGCAGCGGTATTATATGGATATTGGTACCTCGAGATGTTGGGCTGTAGGAGCCCCTCCGGAGTCTGTACACACCCCCAGTGATCGCCGTCGATGTTAAAGGGATCGGGCTGCACGTCACATCGGGTACTGAAATATACCATTCTATGTGTTGCATTGCATTCATACATCCTTACTTATCTATTTATCTGTCATGGATCTTTTTGTACTGTTATTGCATTGACCTGTTATTTCACTGTTAAATGTGTGTGCTGCCAGTTATCGTTTACCTTGCATCATTTTCGTGATTTCTTATCTTCAACCATTAGTTATGTATATTACTCACTGGGTCGGAGTACTCACATTACTCCATGCACCTTGCGTACAGATCCAGGTGCATCACAGGCTGATTGAGGACTATCTAGCAGGACAACAGTATTGGGGAGCATTGAGGTAGCTGCATGGCGTTCGCAGCCTTGATCTCTCCTTCTTATCTCTACTCTTCATTTCTGCATTTTCTTAGACAGACTTGTATTAGGAGATATTATGTATTAGAGGCTCATGTTCGTGACACCGGATCCTAGTTAGGTATTTTATTGCAATATTTTGTTAAACTCACAGTTATTTCACCGTTATTTCTTGGATTTTTATAAAACAGTTTAGTATCTGTTGTCTATGTTTACAACCAATGATCTGTTTAAGTGGAAAATATTGTTGAAAGTTCGGGCTTGCCTAGCAGTGTGTTGGGCGCCATCACGACCGGGGATTGGATCGTGATAAAAACTTTTCGAAAGTATGTCCAGACTGCGCACGCAAATACAGGAGGGAAAATGAGATTTTAAAGGTCTCGGGACATAGAAATTGATTTTAAATCATAAGATGACCTATCAAGTCATCATATAAAGTTTCTCTACTCTCGACTTTTGATCGTAAGAATAGAGAAACTTCTGGTAAGAAGCGTTTGGATGAATCCAAAATAATCATTTTTCTTAATACCAAATCGTTAAATTGAAAAAAGATGTAAGACTATTCTTAATTTTTGTACCTTGAGATCAGTCCAACAAAGAAAAAGGAAACAAAATAAAGTTAAATTATTAGCAAAGACTTCTACTTCCATTTTTCTTGAAAGATTTTTATGGACCGAATATGGGGTGTTTTAAGGTTTTATTTAAAAGCAGTGGCATAGCCACATATTACGAAAGGTGGTCAGTTGAATATCCTTTATTGAAAAAATTATATTTTGTAAATAAAGTATACAACATATATAAATAAAAAATTACTTTTTATACATATATATTAAATCTTGAACACCCTTGCAAAACTTCTGGCTTCGTTACTGTTAAAAAGGAAAGAATATTATTGATGAATGATTTTATTGTTCAGGTGACAAATTTCATGTAATGACCTGACCGGTCGTTTTGATATTTTGTACTTCGCTCGCCAGTTTTCGGGCATGACTAGCCCCGTTTGATGTATTATGACTATGTAACTCGTCGGTTTTGATTTTCAGGATAATCTGAGTACAATCGTTGGTAGTTTCTAAGGCTTAAATTGAATCTTTATGTTGGTAATTTGCTAGATTCTATTGGTCCGGAGGCTTGTGTGAAGGGAAAAACGGTGATTGAGCTTTGAATTTGGCCGTTAGAGTGAGGTAAGTGTCGTGGTTAACCTTGGGTTGAGGAATTAGGTATTATTTGTGAACAACTAATTTTTGACCACACTCAAGTTTTATACTAGTTTAGTATAAATATTTCTTTTAGGTCTAATCTTAATATTTTAAATGTTTATCTTACTCTTAATAGGTTTTATTTAAGAAAATTAAAAACTATAAAAAATATTCATATTCTTAGAATATAAGATTTTTTTCCTATGTTTAAATAGAAGAAAATTTATATACATATTGGGTTTCTTCTAATTTAGATGTAAAGTTATGGTAGTATTTTTCTTAGTATAATTTCATCTTTAGTGTAAATATTGAGTTTTTTTATTTACATAATTTCTTTAAGTCTAATATATATATATATATATGTGTGTGTGTGCGCGCGCGCGCATTTTTTTCCTTCTTCTTTTATTTAATTAAAAAAAAGGAGTTAGGAAAAGTTAAATAAATATATAAAAATAAATAAATAAACAAACAAAACCACCCAACTTCCCCACTTCACTCATGCCTTATCCCCGCTCCCTCAGGTCATGTGCACACACAACACACGATCTCCATCATTTCCTATTTTAACTATCCATTATCTAGTTAATCCATAAATAAAGAGGGCACAAAGAACGAAAAGAACGAAAAAGAAAAAGGATCTGACAAAAAGCAAAACAAAAGTGAAAAGAAGGGAGAAGACAAAAGCGTTCTCTTTCTCCGGCGAATTCGAGTTGTAAGATCACTGTTGAGATTCCGGCGAATTTCGGTTGAGGTCCGTCAGGTTCTTTCTCGATTGCTTTGATTTCTCTGTACCAAAGAGCTGTAGCTGATTCTCGGCCTCTATTTCGCTATTCTTAAGACCTTACCACTGTTGTCAAGGTATCGATCCGACGTTCAAGTCATGTAATCACTGTTTGGTATGCTTGCTATTGCTGATGCTACGTTGTTAATACTATTTTCTTTAATCTTATTACTGAAATATTTCTTTCTCTGAGGTTATAATACTAATTGAATGTGGCCATTTCAAAAAGGATGTTTGCTTATTTTGATTCTTCTGACGGTTTTCATTTTTATGATTATGAAGAGTATTGTGGTGTTTTAATTTTATGTAGCTTACATATCAATGGTTTTGTTTTATTAATACTTAGTTTAAGGCTTTAAAGTGTATTTCTCTGTAAATAGGTGATGTGTGTAAATAAGCAAGCCAAGGATAATTCAGTTCACTTATTGTTATAATTAATTACTGGCATTTTTTTTTAAATTAGGCATGTCTTCATGTTAAATATATGTTTATTTCCACTTATGTCCACATAATAGATAATCTTTATTTAATTAGGAATAATTATTTAATCTTTTGCTTGCCTTATATGTAAGTCACTTTGATTGTACCCAAATTAGGCCCCAGTGAGTGAATAGACTTCTAGTTTTCATAAATAACAAAACAATTGTTGGTAATTAATAAAATACTAGTATAAATTCGTAAATAATTTGACCAAAGCTCCTAGCGATATTCTGTCCATGTAACATTAAGCCCTATAACAATTTCAAACAAACGTAGGAAAACAATTAATTCACAAACGTCGTAGGATGTATTAGACGCGTTCGAATCTATTATTGTGATTGTCTATACGTTCGCGTGACATAATTATGATTCTCAAAATAAATTAAAGTATATGTTCGCGCAACTTTGGCCGAACAATTTTCTTAATAATAAATTATAAAAAATAAATGTCTCGAATTTGAAAGAGACAAAATAATTGAAATATTCTAAAAATATTAGAAAAGCTTTAAGCGTGCTTTGAATATTAGCCCATGTGTTCATATCCGAACCTTGGATTGATATGCTTAAATAAGATCATGTGCGCATTCCAGCGTCTCGATGTCTTTAAATTTAAAGTAATTATATTTTAACCATGTGTATATTCCCGTACCTTGGTTTAACATCCAACTTCAAAGAAGAATACCTTGTGTGCGTACCGCACCTAGGTGAACACAATTAATAAAAATATAATAATTAATTAAGCAATAATAAATAAGTCATAATTAATAAAATACAATAATAGCTAAAAAACTTGATTTAAGCCTTGTCACACCTCCTTTTTACCCGCGCCCGCAGGGGCGTGGAGGGAGTTTTTCCAATTAAAGGATAATCAAAACGGGATTTATTAGTAGAATTCAGAGTCGCCACTTGGGAGATTTATGGTGTCCCAAGTCACCGGTTTGAATCCCGAATCGAGGAAAAAGTTGACTCTGTATTACAGTCTACGAACCAGAAATTCGGATAAGGAATTCTGTTAACTCGGGAGAAGGTGTTAGGCATTCCCGAGTTTCATGGTTCTAGCACGGTCGCTCAACTGTCATATTCGGCTTATTTATCTGATTTTAAAACATGTTGTAACTTATGTGCCAATTTTAACTTTTAACCGCTTTTATTTAAATTATCAAAGGAAGTTGAACGTCGTTTAAAACATGTCTTTGGATCGCGTCATATGAAATGCACCCGCAATCCTGAACACATTTGACTCGACGTTTTGGGATTTGGATTTGGGTCGCAGGAAATGCACACCCGAGTTTAGGGAGGTAATGTTATTAAAATACGCGCCTAAAGAGTCTAACGCATTATTATTATTTGGGTAAGGCCGTGAAATCTTGCTAAACGGCCCTCCCCGAAATCTAAGTAATTTTACAAACACGTATAGAGGGCCCCGCAGCTTGTGCGTTTTATTTGGCGAGGCTCATCTCGTTTATTTTAAAAGGAAAATCTTAAAGTGACTACATTTTTTCTATTAAGTTTGTCTCTAAAAATAAAAGAAAATCTCCAAATTAATTACATGCTTTAAAAGGGCGTAACTTATTAGTCGGATTAAAACAAATGAAAACCGAAAATTGCAATCGAGACAAAGGGAGATTGTTTCGTGCCTTATTCTATAATTGAATATTACTAAAATTGAAATTATAAATAGAATACAGAATTTACAAACAATATTATCAAAATAAAATAATTATCCTCTAACTAATTTACACCCACATTGTTAGATGAATTGATCCGTTGGAATTAATTGNCTACTGATTCTACGAAATTACTGGCCATTTTTATGTCTGCCTAAAATTGGCAGAACTAAACCTGTCCAATACTTATTTCTTTAAACCACTCAAACCCCATTTTTAAACAAATGAAACTACCGGAACTAAACATCAATGCCTAATTCACAAAATTAATTCAAATTCATACCTTAAATAAATTTAGCTACATGTTCACAATTAACCTACTGTTGACAATATTAAAACCTTCATAGCTAGTGAACTAACCAGTTTTACCAGGCCGATTCAATAGGAACCAACTCGTGCTATTTTCCTCTTGTTCCAATTATTAAACAGTTTGACAGTAATGGGCATACTTAAACATATACTACCTAATAACCAAACTAAAACATAACATTATTTACTACATCACTACAAGCTGTCCAGTTAT
>MU748248.1:39974-79949 GCA_026770625.1 Nicotiana glauca | reverse complement strand
TTTTTTTTTTTGTGTGTGTGTGTGTGTATAGATATGTATATTTTGAGGCATCTACATGCACATCAAAGTACCTATTTACGGTTTCTTCATGTTTTATTTTAAAGTATTGTTTTAAAGCATTGCTAAATGAATATAGCATGCTGCTATTTTCCTTTGAGTCTAGGCATGCTCATTTGGTGTCTCCACCTTGCTGACACAAGTACTCTGGATACATGTCTAGAGAGGTAGTCAGTATTGTAGCTTTTGGAATTAGAAGGTTAACAAAAAAATGACACTGCAACAAAATTTACTAAAAACCTGTGGTGATGGTGAGTGATTAATCCATGAGTGGCTTTTTAATGTCTAGATTTTCCAACTTCAGTGAATTGTTTAAGTTTTAGGTTAATGAAATTTGTCTCTGGGGTTTGTGTCTCTATTCAATCAACATGTAATGTCAAAGTACCCGTTCAGAAATGAAATGTAATGTAGAAGTGAAACTTAGAATTATCTAATACAGCCTAATATATCTCCTCGCTTGTGCTTTCGGAATTCCTGCTGTTTTAATCCATGCTTGATGTCAACTGATAACAAGATGCATTGCTTGCCCTCCCATATTGTTTATCTCCTTCCAAGCATGCATGGTTTTTTCAGGATTTGAATATCTTATTATCCAATAAGTGACTATCCTTAAAATTTTGGACTGTTTTGAGAGGCGATGTTATTCAATTGGTCCAAATGAAGCTACTGCTAATTCAGATAAAGAAAATGAAAGGCATCTTAATTTTTAAGGGGCCTACCTATATATGGGTTGTTGTTGTTGCCTACCTATATACAACATACAAATGTAGGGAGAAGCATGTAACTTCAAAGGAGAAAAGATGGTGGAGTTAAAGTACATAAGGCTTCCCTAGTTTTTCCGGGTAAGAAGGGGTAGAGAAAATACTCAAGCTAGCGTTCAAATGCCAGGCGCTATGGTGCTGAAAAAACCTATGCCATACTTCGGGGAAAAGCTTAAATGACCTTAGGCAAGAGGGTACTTGTACCTAAAATTGACACGAGTAGGGATAGAATATCTAGGGACTCGAGACATCTCTCTCTAATCAACTTAGAAAAATTAGCGAATCTTAAACTTTTGGGGAAGAGGTGCCTCCTCATGCAGTGACCATGCCTGGGTGACTTCATACCAAAATTCAGGTCTCTGCCAAGTCGTAAAATAATATGGGGCCTGATGACTATCCGGTGCTGGAAGGTCAAGGAAGTTGGTGACTTGATGGAAGAGGAGTCATGGGACAAAGTGCTAATTTATGTTCATTCTTTTTAATAGAAACTTTCTTTTTCTCTGTTTCTGACAGAAGAGAGATTTTTCTTTAGCCTATTTTCCATTTGTCTATATTCCATAACTGACCCATCTTGGACCTTGCAGATCAAAAACCATCCACATCTAGAAAATCTCATAAAAGAGAAGAAAAAGGTTCACCTTTTAAGACAACTACTACTCCTTCATCTGAGGTACTTATTTTTTACTTGTCTGTAATTACACAGGTTCACCGAATATATAGATTTAAAATTATGTATCAACTCTCCAGAACTTGTTTTTGTTATTCACATTATCTTATTGTGACAGGAGGTACGTTATGATGAGGTAAAAGATGGGTTTTCTCCTTCTAAAGTGAAAAAATGGGCTATAGATGATCTTAATCGAACCATATCATGGCTGGAGAATCAAGATGAAAGGGTAAAGTGTTGTATCTATTTTTTTGGAATCAGATGTTGGCTTGTACTTGAGTGTTCTCAATCTGACTGGTCATCTTAATTTAAGCATGAAATAGCTTTGTGTTCTGTCTTATTAAAAATAAAACAAAATAAAACGGAGCTCTGTCATAGAATAGGTCAAGAATTTTGTTGCTTCTTTTTTGGGTGGGAGCAGGGAGGGGAGAAGGTGAGAAATGCATTGGTGGAATTGCAAGAAAGAGTTCAGTGTCTGAATGAATACTTAATCCTGCATAATTGTACGTAGTTGTTTATCACAAGCTCTCTTACTCCATCAACTTTGATTTTGATACAGCCAGAGCCCAGTGAGATGAAGAAAATAGCTGCTGAGGGAATTCTAACCTGTTTACAGGACGCCATAGATTCTCTTAAGCAAGGGCAGGTAAATCTTTATTTGCAAGAATTGTCCACCTTTTTGTCTGCTGGATCTTTGTTTTATACTGAATAAGAATTATGTTGCAGGTCTCTTACTTGCCATTTTGGATATCCTTTAGTAATCTATATGAACACCCCCACCCCCACCCCCCACCCCAGCTGGAAAAAGCTTCTAGGACAGTAGTAACTCTGTTATCAACTTAACCATTTGGTGTTAAATTTGTTTCCCTTGTCACCATTTGAAATTGCTATAGTTTTGCCACAGGTTCCTTGCTAATTTTGTGGTAACATATTCAGTTGCTATAAATTATTTTGCACCATTGATGTTGGACTCTTTGTTCTTATAGCTGAACCCAATTGGTTTCGGAGTTATGCTTAGTTGATTACTAAAGTTGGACTGTTTTAACATATTAGTTATTGCCGTGGATGATAAAGTAGTATTTTATGCTTGAAACAAACTAGTTACTGCTGCTGATAGTTATTTTATGAAGAAAATAGTTAGCGCTCTACACCAAATAGTTAGATTGCAATTTTTTATCTAATTAATTTCTTGTTAGATTTTGCCATAGTATATTATTGAAGAGCATTTCCATGATAAAATTTCGTTTATTAAGTAATTTGTCATGCCATCAAGAAATTTTATTTTCCGAGTTATGTTGTGCAGACTCTCCAAAATGTTGCTGCACCCGTGGCGGATCCTCCAAAATACACTACTTTTGGAGGATCAGACACGCACCCGGCGACATTTTCGCACCCGGCGACATTTTCGGATAGTCCGAGCAACATAGTTTCTGAGAGTTTGTTGCCTTTTTCAAAAAAAAAAAAAAAGTTTCTGAGAGTATTCTTTAATCTCAAGTACCTTAAATACATGAAGAAAGGTTGTGAGAGTGATGGCAATCAATTCTTCAATCTCAAGTACATTAAATACCTGTAAATGTGGTGGTAACCAGCGAATGTGTGTGTATAGTCAGGGTGAACACTAGATGCTGTGGCTATCATGTAGGCACGTTAGGCTTATAGGTGATTTACTCGGGTGGTATTGGTGATGGTTGGCAGTGTAGAGGGGTGCGTAATGATAAGCAACTGGGAATGGTGTTAAACGATGGAAAAAGACTGCTGGTTTCCAAGCAAGTGTTAGTAGGAGTTGAAGCGCTGGCACAGCTACATAGAGCTGAATGAGCAACTGACCTCAGTTACATCTTGTAGCAGACTTGGTTTTATGCATACAGACATAGGTTTTTGTGCTTACTTGGAGTTTGAGTCCCATCAAATGAGAACATTAAGCATAATGGGTGAATACAGTTTTCATATTAAGTGAATAACTTCAACATGGAACAGATATTCTGACTAATGATTGACCAAGGTGATGCGATGAACCCATTGAAAAACTTTTATGGCTGTGTCGTTGCCCTTATAAAAAGAAGGCTGTGCCATTGGAGAGAATTTTAATTGTTCTTCTGAAAGAGTAAGCAGTTATTGTTAGGGCTAGAAGTGTTTGATTTGGATTTGAAGTTGAATTGTGTCCCCTAGGAAATGGAGGGTAGGTTGTCGATTTATTTGCTCGGCCTATTCTTTGAATATTGTGCTTCCTGTGGAGAAACTTCATCACGGTTTTGGTCCTTGAATGTTGTAAGAATTTTAGCTGTGTTCATGTTAATTTTCTGGTACAAACGTGCTGGAAATTTTGTTATAAGATTTGTAATAGAATAGTTATACAGATAAATTCAAGTTGTATAAAAAAGACAAAAAATTGATTACTGAATTGAAAGTTTTTGGCATTAGTTGCATTACTCCAGATTTTGATAATGTGTCCGACTCATCCTCCATTTAATCTCTTTTTTTTTCTTGTTGGTCATCTGTCGTCGTTATTCAACTCTTTAGGATATTCGCCAAATAACTGAGCAGTGGGCATGTGTCCCTCGGGCAGTTGAGGAGCTGGCAAAGTTTGATAGTAGTTCTGTTAGTTCAGCTAAACCACGCAAGGATCTTTGCAGACAAGCTGTGACCTGTAAACAGATCTATGAGCTGGAGTACCAAAATAGAGAAGATGATGAACTTTTGAAGATAAAAGAGCAGAGTACTCG
The DNA here is from genome assembly GCA_026770625.1 of Nicotiana glauca. Classification (NCBI taxonomy): domain Eukaryota; kingdom Viridiplantae; phylum Streptophyta; class Magnoliopsida; order Solanales; family Solanaceae; genus Nicotiana; species Nicotiana glauca. The sequence goes on along the minus strand of MU748248.1, from coordinate 75,741 downwards.
TGTAAGCAGAAAAGCTGGTGACATTGCCAATGATGTTGCAGCATATGACAGTGATGACACTATTGAGATGACGGAAGAGGAAATTAACCAAGCTTATAATGCTGTGGCATCTACCATTATAAAACACTAGGTGAGCTTGAAAATGGGAGGTAGAATACGCGTATATCTGCTTAGCCTAATTTTTCAATTCCGCTCCTCATTTTTGGTTGTTTTCTTTCTTTTGTATGTTGAGCGGGTATCAAGATCCAAGAGTTGTCATCTGTAGCCTGTTGTAGATAGTACAAAAACTCAATTACTTTAGGAGGGTATGTTGCTCAACCTACCAACTGGCTTAACAGACTTTTTCTTCTTCTTTCAGTTTTCACTTTGTTAAGTTAAATTGCTTGAATCTTTTTTCCATCGTGAAATTCCGGACTATATAAAATTACCTCGTTTTCTTTTCTCCTGCTCGTGTAACATATTGTTCCCCGGTTGTTGCAGGTTCATGTGGCATATTTTCTTATATACAAGCAGGATATCTCCGTATCTATAGATTAGTAAAAAAAACTTTAAAAAAAGACGATTGTGGCACTCTTGGTGTTTCACCAAACGAAATAAAATTTAATCTTATTCCAAATTTAGTCATGGTTAATTGATAGCTTTTTATCTAAAGAGATACTTCATGCTTATCTAGTTTGGTGTCAATATCAGTACACGTTCTTGTAAGGGTCGAAATCTGCATAATGATATTCAAAATAAGATTCCCCAGAAGGAAGGAAGAATTCTCGAGCCGTCATTAGCCGAGGTGGGCCAGTAGACAGAAATACTCGTAGCCGATGAGTCGACGGGAGCCGTGGTTAAGATGTCGATAATGGTCGAGGTCGAGCATCACTAATGAAGCTATAACAACTGGTTTTTGAAATAAGATATTAAAGGGAATATTCTAACGAATATTCTTTGCAGTTTGTACTATTAGGGTTTGTTGGAAACGTGTCTCATATATATATATAGAAAGAGAGGCCAATAATGTCGGCTCATGAGATTCATATGTAAGAACAAACTTTTGACTAAATTTTCTCTCTCTTACTGAGAAACAAGCAGTGCCTTTTCATCGAGATTCTTGTCCGAATTATTCCCTATTTTCCATCAGATCCGAGAATAATTCGAACATTCAAGGATTTGTTTGTCACTCATCATTGTCAGGAGGGACAACCACCTAGTTCATCCTTTATTGGGTGACTCACTCTTTCTATTTACTCAAATGACATTTATTGTTATTCATTGTTATTGAATGTTTTATTGTTGCTCACACTATTTGGATTAATTATTGCATATCACTATAATATCTCTCCTAGATCTGTCCATCATTGCCCATACTTTCGATATTCGCATCTAGAAAAATTATTGTTGACTAGGCTTAACCCCTTATCTCGTAAATTCAATTATTTGAACCAAGGATTATATTTTTTGATCAAACAATTTGGCCCCGTCTGTGGGGATTTTCTAGTTAAAATTTTAGTTTCTTCTAGATCTATCACTAACACGGATCACTAACGTAAAAAAACAAAAGCAAGAACAAGATCTCCTTTCTTTGTGTGCACAAATCTCAATATGGCAGGTAACAGGGAAGAAAGAACGAGAATAATAAGTGAATTCCCAACCAACCTCATGAACGTCATCAATGAAAGATGTGAAACAGCAAATGGAGATGCATCGCCCAATGCCTCCCCTAGACGAGATGGATCACTTCCTCCTCACTGCAGCATCACAAAATCTCGGTAAGGGAGCCTCCACATTTGTGGCGAAAGAGACGCCCCTAGCCGTATAAAAGTTCCTTGAGGCATGGCTAACTGACACACTCACCAGCGTCCTCCATAAGCCCGCTCGAGACACAGCTACAGAAAATGCAAGAACTTGCATCATACAACCAACCAACGAGCAGCACAACTAACTCCTTCCTCCTCCAATGATAGGTATTACTCACAATGCCGTTAATAGTGCAGGCGACAACACTCTTGTAGCCATTCTGAAAAGGAAATGGAGAATGAGAACAGAACACTCTGGGACCAAAGAAGAGAACACCAAGAAAGGGTCGATAAAATACCGGGCGCCCCTAAGCTCTTGCCGAAGAGAGATGTCGGTCGGTTCGTCAAGAAGCCGTATAGTGATGACGCCGCCCCACATGCCATACCAAAAACCAAATGTTTCCCTACCTCAGGATATATGATGGCACGGCAGACCCCGAAGATCATGTGACTCACTAAGTCACCGCTATAAAAGGCAATGACCTCGCCAAGGAACACGTATCTTCCATTCTATTGAAAATATTCAGTGAAACTCTCACAAGAGGAGCATTAACATGGTATTCACAACTACTTGCATGTTCCATAGAAACTTTTGAAAAGATGATCGATAAGTTCGTAACGACCCATGCTAGGGCCAAGAAGGCCAAAGTGAGAGTGAACGACATATATGCTATCAAACAGTCTCCGGGAGAGGGGTTAAGGGACTTCCTTGCTTGGTTCAACCAAGTAAGGATGACCCTGCCGAACATTTCGGAAGGGCTGGCGGTTGCAGCCTTTAAAACGGGCTGAGTAGAGATGGTTCAAAGGTGACAAGAAAGTTATTAAATCAGCTGATGAGTAACCTCCAACCACTTGGGACGAGATACACAACGTATATTGTGCCGAGGTCCGAGCAGATGAGTATGGCCTCAATGGACCAACTCACTGACTGACCTCGGTACAAGCCAAATCCAGGAAAGATCAAAGAATTGATGCCAGAAGAGATCTCTTAGCTCCGCGATCTAATAGAGAACAACATCAGTTGTATGTCAAAACGGTCGTTGCACCCTCCTCCCGCTACGAAGAAGGCCCGCCTAGACCAAGGACAGGGACTCACCGAAATGTATGAGGTATGCCCCCTTATTATCCGCTCACAACTTTTGTGTGTCACCTACAAAAATAGTTTGTGCCATGGAGAAGCTCGGACCAAAAGTAAAGTGGCCACAGAAGATGGGGTCAGATCCAAGCACCAGAAAGTCAGACACCCTCTGCGAGTTCCATTAAGAACGAGGTCACAAAACCGAAGATTGCATTGCTCTAAGGCAGGAGGTCGTAAACATGTTACGACAAGGACACCTCAAAGAGTTGCTGAGCGACCGGGGAAGGACCAACTTTTCCAGAGGACGCGAACAACACCAAGGACCACCAAAGCTGCCCTCACCAACTCGCACCATCCACATGATCATCGGTTGTGGCGATGATGCTTCCGTCATCAACGTGAATTTCACACCACCCACAAGCTCAAACGGTCAATCACCCGCAAATGGTATGACGAACTCGAATAGAGTATCATCTCCGATAAGTCAGATACCAACGGCTTGGATTTTCCTCACTTTGATGCCCTTGTTATTACTTTACTAATTTTATATACCGATGTGAGACGCATTGTGGTAGACGATGGGAGCGGCGCATGCATTATCCATCCTCGAGTACTTGCACAAATGCAAATCGAAGATAAGATATTGTCATGTTGCATCACGCTAACTAGTTTTAACAATGCGTTCAAGGGAACATCTGGTGAAATCACACTCCTTGTTCTGGCTGGTGGCGTCACTCTGGAAACCACATTTTACATCATGGACCAATACACAACATACAACGCCATAATAGGGCGACAATGGATATACACCATGAGAGTTGTCCCTTCCAACTTATACTAGGTCATCAAGTTTCTGACATTGTGAGGAATATTCAGCATACAAAGGGAAGAACGCACATCTCGGGAATGCTACCGCATCGCCCTAGACAGCACGATCACTCAACAAATGGAAGAAAAAGAAAAAGAGGCTTAGCAATCAATAGGGTCGAGGTCCATATGTGACGATAATGAGGACGTTATCAGAGACCCTAGTATGGTCGAAGTTGCAGGATCGACCATAGATGACCTCGACCCCGTTCAATTAGACCTCAATAACCATATCAATAAAGCTTACATTGGCTGCAAACTCCAGGAACCAGGTAAATTTCGTCAATTATTAACTACTAAGGCATATATATTTGCTTTCAGCCTTGTAGATATGCGGGGTATCCCAAAGGAAATCTCCGCGCACAAACTGAACATCGACCCATTCCTCCCCTAGCAAGATAGGTCAGACGTAAGTTCAACTCCGTAATTAATGACGCGGTGCACGAAGAGGTAGAAAAACTGTTAGAGGATGGCTCCATCAGGGAGTCAAAATACCCTTAATGAGTCGCCAACGTGGTCATGGTAAAAAAGAAGAATGGGAAATGGCGGATGTGCGTGGATTTCATAGATTTGAACAAGGCCTGCCCGAAAGATTCGTTCCCATTATCACATATCGACTAACTCATCGATGCAACAGCTGGGCACGAACTACTGAGCTTTTTGGACGCCTATTCATGTTATTGTAAAATCCTCATGGAAGAAGAGTATCAGGATAAAACCACATTTATCATCCATCAAGGAACATACTGCTACAAGGTAATGACCTTCGGGTTAAAGAACACGGGGGCGACTTACCAAAGGTTGGTGACGAGGATGTTCAAGGACCAACTCGATAAAACGATGGAAGTCTATATAGATGACATGTTGGTCAAGTACAGAAGGAGAGAATATCACATCGATCACCTGAGAGAAGCTTCCAACATACTCAGGTGATACAGAATGAAGTTACACCCCGAGAAGTGTGCATTTGGCGTGGCCTCAGAAGTGTTTCTAGGATTTCTGGTATCGAGGTCAGTCCTCGCCAAATCAAAGCTATTGAAGGGATACCGGAACACCTGACCACCCAAAAGTTGTTTCAAAGGTTGACTAGTCGGATCATCGTCCTAGCAAGGTTCATTTCACGATCACCGGATAGATGTCACAAATTCTTTGCCTTACTCAAGAAGGGTAATTGCCTCCAATGGACCTCGGAGTGTGTCTAAGACCTGGATGAATTAAAAGCATAATTGTTGTCACCACCATTACTTTCAAAACCATAGCCAGAAGAATGTCTCCTCATTTATCTCGTTGTATCCGAAGTAGCTATGAGCACAGTCCTGGTTAGAGAAATCAAAGGTAAGAAATCCCTATCTATTATATTAGCAAAACATTAATCGACTCCGAGATGAGGTATCCTCACCTTGAAAAGCTGACCATGGTCTTGGTCGTAGCTTCGTGAAATCTTAGACCGTATTTCCAATGCCATCCCATCTCGGTCTTCACGACTTTTCCCCGAGAAGAATTTTGCATAAACCTGAGCTATTGGGAAGGTTAGAACCATGGGCCATCAAGCTGAGCGATCATGATATCACATTCCAGTCGTGAACAATGATAAAGTCATGAATGCCTGAAGTTGAAAGAGAAGCCGCTCAAACTTCCCCCCAACCACATGACCTTCAGGTCCTATACACCGACGGGCATCCAATGCATCAGGGTCCGGACTAGGACTAGTACTCGAAGTCCCAACAGGCAAAGTAATTGTCCAATCCGTAAGGTGCCCATATATGATTAATAACGAGGCCGAGTAGGAGGCCGTAATTGCAGGTTTGAGACTAGCACTCAAGTACGGTATCACGACCCAATTTCAATTTAGGTCGTGATGCCGCCCAACACTTGTTGTCAGGTAATCCAATGCCGAATTATTGATAAGTTTTAGTTTATTTTTTCCAAAATAGTTAACACAAACTCTAATTGAATTTAAAACAAGAATAATTTACATCAAACTGAAATAGTTATACAATCCCAAAAGAATAGTCTACTAATGTGTGTGCCAAGACCTGGTGTCATAAGTACAAGGACATCTGGTAGAATATACAAAAAAATAGTCTACCCTACTGTCAGAACTACGATAGACAGCAAAAATACAGAAAGACTCCATCACGCTGCTGGTCAGCATAGGAAAAGAGCAGTTCACCATGGAATCTCGGACTACGATCAAGCGTGCGCACCGGACTGATAACCAGATGTACCTGCCTCAGATCCTGTACAATTAAGCACAGAAGCGTAGTATGAGTACACAAACAATATGTACCCAGTAAGTATCCCGTCTAATCTCGAAGAAGTAGAGACGAGAGGTCGACTTGACACTTACTGGGGTCAATTATATAAGAAGTGTATTACTACGCATAGATGTCAATATATATATATATATATATAAAGTGATAAGTCATTCCCTAGATAATTTCATAATTAGCTATTTACATTTCAGGGCATTTAATAAGACTAGTCATGAATATGAATTCATATAGATAACATGCGCACATTATGTCGATGTCGTACGATCCGGTCCAACATAAAAAAGAAATGTGCATTGTCAGAGGGTCGAATGACGCGAACCATAGATGCATCTCTACCTAGCCGATCGGCTTGATCCACAAATAACAATCAACATCAAGAGGGCACATAAGGCATAATCATAGTCAAATAATTCATACGAGTTATCAAGTGAGTACAGGCGTCTTTATACATTATTTCCAACTCCTAACAAGTCATAGCTGATCTCATTAACATGAAAGGATATAGGCATTTACAAACATAGGATGATACGGGTCCTAAACTACCCAGACAATTAACATACTAGATGCACAGACTCTCGTCACCTCGTGCGTACGTAGCACCCACAATTAGCAAAACATGATTTGATTAACTCGCCTATGGGGACAATTCCCTCTTACAAGGTTAGAGAGGAGACTCACCTCGCTTCAAAATGTGCTTCCAATACCAAGAACATGCTCAAACCCCTCAATTTGGAGCCGAACGATCCAAAACTAATTAAACGAGGTAGGAACTAGTCAATATAAGCTCAAGAGTTCGCATTTAATTATTAAAGTAATTTTCCAACCTTAAACATAAGTTCCCTAAAATCCGACCCTAGGCCCACGTACCTGGATTCCGAAATTTTTAGAAGAAAGTTGTTCTCTATAACATAAGGATCAATAATATATAATTTCTACTTCATTCCATAACAAATTCCATGGTAAAATCTAAGTTTTATCAAAACTCTATGTTTTTCTCTAATCCCTTGATTTTTCCTATTCTTTGTGTATTAATCTACCCAAAACTCAAGTATTAAACTTAGAAATAAAGAGGATGAACTTACCTGAAGATTCTAGGTGAAAATCTTCTCTCAAGAGCTCCAAAATCGCCCAATAAACGAGTCTAAAATGGGCAAAAATAGCCTGGAGCCCGTATTAAATGAATCTCACTACTTCAGTGATTTCCGCATCTGCGGTTTTGGGCCGCACCTGCGCCCACCGCATCTGCAGAAAGGCGCCCGCTTCTGCGGAATCTCAACTAGGCCGTTGGGCCGCATCTGGGAGATACAAGCTGCTTTTGCGGCACCGCTTCTGCGGAAAAATAGCCATTTTTGCGGCTTTGGGCCTGGCCTGGATTGGCCGCATCAGCGAGAGGATGACCACTTCTGTGGTCTCGCACCTGCGGCTGACCGACCGCATGTGCGGTTATGATAGATAGCTGGAGCTTCAGCTCCTTCCCAAAATTTCCAAATTCAGTCGAGCCTTGCCTAATTGACGCTCGGGGCCCCTAGGACCCAAGCGAATATACCGACAAGTTTGAAATTATAAAACGGACTCGCTCAAACCTTCGGCATGCCTGAAACAACGCTGAATCTAAAAACCACCCCCTAAAACCAATTGAATCAAACTTATGAACTTCAAGTTCTTCAATTCACTTCTAACGCGCCGAAACATACTTAGACTACTCGGATTGACACCAAATTTTGCAGGCAAGTCTTAATGCTATAGTGGACCTGTACCGGGCTCCAGAACCAATATACGGACTCGATACCGACATGATCAAGTATTATTCAATTTTATTAAATCATTAGAATTTCTAGTTTAACAATTTCTAAAAGAAATTCATTACTCGGGATAGGGACCTCGGAATTCATTTCCGGACATACACCCGGGTCCCATATTTTCCTAAGAACCCTCCAGGACCGTCAAAACACGAGTATGTGTCTGTTTAATAAAAATGTTGACCAAAATCAAACTTAGCCTTTTAAGAAAATCTTAAGGAAACAAGTGTGCCTATTTAAACCAAACTCTTCCAAATCCCGAACCAACCATCCTCACAGGTTGTAAATTAATTAAAGCAAGCACGGGAAGTCTCATTTAGGGGAACGAGGATCTAAAAGCGAAACGATCAATTGGATCGTTACATCCTCCACCTCTTAAACAAACATTCGTCCTCGTACGAATTTAGATTCATACCTGAAGTGCCAAATAGTGTGGATATTTGCTCTGCATCTCCTTCTTGGACTCCCAGGTCGCCTCCTCGACTGGTTGGCCCCTCCACTAGACCTTTACTGCAGAAACCTTCTTGGACCTCAATTGGTGTTCCTGCCTTTCAATAATGGCAACTGGCTTCTCCTCGTAGCTCAGTATCTCGTCTAGTTGAATAGGTCTGAAATCTAACACATGGGACCAGTCAGCGTGATACATCCGAAGCATAGACACATGAAAAACTAGGTGGACTCCCAAATAAGCTGGGAGGTAAACCAAGCTCATATGCCACCTCCCCAACTCGCTTCAATACCTCAGATGGACCAATAAACCTTGGGTTCAACTTGCCCTTCTTCCTGAATCTAATGACACCCTTCATCGGCGAGACTTTCAAAAGAATCTTCTCGCCGGCCGTGAGTGATAGATCACGCGCCTTCTGATCCGCATAACTCTTCTGTCTGGATTGTGTTGTGCGAAGTCTTTCCTGAATCAACTTCACCTTGTCTAAGGCATCTTTTACCAGATCTGTACCAAACAACTTAGCCTCTCCGAGCTCAAACCACCCAATAGGAAAACAATATTGCCAACCGTATAAAGCTTCGAATGGGGCTATCTCGATGTTGGAATGATAATTATTATTGTAAGCAAACTCAGCCAAAGGCAGGAACTGATTCCACTGTCCTTCAAAGTCAATCACACATGCCCTAAGCATGTTCTCCAGAATCTGAAATGTCCGCTCCAACTGTCCATCGGTCTGAGGATGAAATATTGTACTGAGCTCCACGTAGGTCCCCAACTCACTCTGAACTGCTCTCTAGAAATGGGAAGTGTACTGAGGGCCTCTATCTGATATGATGGAAATAGGCACACCGTGCAACCGGACTATCTACCAAATGTAAATCCGAGCCAACCTCTCTGATGTGTAAGTAGTCACAATCGAAATAAAGTGTGCCGAGTTGGTCAACCTGTCAATAATGATCCACACTGCTTCAAACCTTAACAAGGTCCGGGGCATTCCTACTACGAAGTCCTTAGTGATGCGCTCCCATTTCCACTCAGGAATAGGCATCTGCTGAAGTAGGCCACCTGGCCTCTGGTGCTCATACTTAACCTGCTGGCAATTCAAACACTTAGTCATATACTCCACTATGTCCTTCTTCATCCGTCACCACCAATAATGATGTCTCGTGTCAAGATACATCTTCGTAGCACCTAGGTGAATAGAATACCGCGAACTATGTGCTTTCGCTAGAATCCTCTCCCTCAAACCATTAACATTAAGGACACATAGGCGACCCTGGAGTCGCAGGACACCATCCTCGCCAATAGAAACCTCCTTGGCACTACCCTGTAGCACTGTCTCTCTAAGAACTGCCAAATGCGGATCATCGAACTACCGGGCCTTGATCTTCCCCAAAAATGAAGACTGGGCAACAACACAAGCAAGGACTCAGTTGGGCTGTGAAATATCCAACCTCACAAGTCTGTTAGCCAAGGAATGAATGTCCAAAGCTAGTGGCCTCTCCTCCAATAGAATGAATGCCAAGCTAACCATACTCTCTGCTTTCTTGCTTAAGGCATCCACGACCACATTTACCTTTCCTGGATGATAAAGAATGGTGATGTCATAATCCTTCAGTAACTCAAGCCATCTATGCTGCCTCAAATTGAGGTCCCTCTGCTTGAACAAATGCTGTAAACTGCAATGATCAGTGTAAACCTCACATGATGCCCTATACAGATAATGCCTCTATATCTTAAGAGCATGAAAAATCGCGGCCAACTCTAGATCATGCACAAGGTAATTTTTCTCATGAATCTTCAGATTACGGGAGGCATATACAATAACTCACCCCTCTTGCATCAATAAACGACCCAGGCCAACGCGTGAAGCATCGCAATATACCGTATACATCCTCGAACCATAAGGCAACACAAGAACTGGTATTGTAGTCAAAGTTGTCTTGAGCTTCTAAAAGCTCGCCTCATAATCATCGTACCAACAGAAAGGAGCACCCTTCTGGGTCAATATGGTCAGAGGTGATGCAACAGATGAAAAGCCCTACATGAATCGCCGGTAATAACTTGCTAAACCTAGGAAACTCCTGATCTCGGTCACCGAGGTAGGACGTGGACAACTCTGAGCTGCCTCAATCTTCTTGGGATCCACCTTAATACCCTCTCCAGACACAATATGCCCCAAGAATGCCACTTACTCTAGCCAAAACTCATACTTGGAGAACTTAGCATATAATTTCTACTCTCGCAAGGTCTGAAGCACTACTCTCAAATGTTTCTCGTGCTCCCCCAGGCTATATGAGTATATCAAGATGTCGTCAATAAAGACGATAGCAAAGGAGTCAATATAAGGCTTGAACACCCTATTCATCAAGTCCATGAAAGCCGCTGGGGAATTGGTCAAGCCAAAGGACATCACCAGAAACTCGTAATGACCATATCTAGTACGGAAGGCAATCTTCGGATCATCTGAGTCCCGAATCCTCAACTGATGGTACCCTGATCTCAAGTCAATCTTAGAGGACACCTTATCACCCTGCAACTGGTCGAACAAATCATCAATGCGCCGAAACGGGTACTTATTCTTAATAGTAGCCTTGTTCAACTAGCGGTAGTCAATGCACATCCGCATGGTGCTATCCTTCTTCTTCATAAACAACACCGGTGCACCCCAAGGTAACATACTAGGTATGATAAATGCCTTTGCCAACAACTCATCAAGTTGCTCATTCATCTTCTTTAACTCTTTCGGAGCCATACGGTATGGTGGAATAGATATAGGCTGGGTACCTGAGCCAAGTCAATACATAAACCAATATCGCGATCCGGTGCTATGCCGGGAAGATCAGAAGGAAACACATCGGCAAGCTCTCGAACTACTAGAACTGAATCAATCATTGGAGACTCTACGGTGGTGTCCCGAACATAAGCTAAATAACTTAAACACCCCTTCTCGACCATATACCAAGCCTTCAGAAAAGAAATAACACGGCTAGATGTATCAACTGTGGAACCTCTCCACTCTAACCTTGGCAACCCTGACACTGCCAATGTAATAGTCTTGGCATGGCAATCTAGGACGGCGTGGTATGGGGATAACCAATCCATGCCTAGGATGACCTCAAAGTCGATCATATCAAGCAGCAGGAGGTTCGCTCTAGTATCGAAACCACAAAATGTGACCACACGGGACCGGTAGATTCGATCTACAACCATATAATCGCTCACATGAGTGGATACATAAACAAGAGCGCACACAGGCTCAGGACCAATAACCAGAAAACGAGCAAACAGAGACGATACATATAAATAGGTGGACCCTGGATCAAATAATACCGAAGCATCTCTGCCACAGACGGAAATGATACTTGTGATAACGACATTTGAGGCTAATGCATCTGGTCTGGCTGAGAAAGAATAGAATCTGGATGGAGAGCAGGCTAGCTGGCCTCCACCTAACTGAGTAGTAGATGGCTGACCTCTCCCTGTCTCGCCTCCACCTCTAGGACGGCCTCTACCACTCTTTCCCCCACCTCTAGGCGCCTGGGCAACATATGCTGAAATCATAGGCTGCTGACCATGTTGTACTACCTTGCCCCAAGGACTGGGCAGTATCTCCTCATATGACCAATGTCTCCGCACTCAAAACAACCTCGTGATATGTCGGCATGCTATCCCGATGGCTGACCCTGATGGCCTGTAGACCCGTTAAAAGAAGCCTGAATATTCGGTGGACGGTATGAACCCTCTGGAATAGCATTGAAATAAGAACCAGAAGAACTCTGGGGACCTATGTACCTACCGGATGAATCCTAAATAGCTGGCGGGCGATAAGAACTCTCTAGCATAACACTAAAATAGGGGCACGTTGGAGCACCCCGAGCAGGTGGCGGTGCTGAATATGGGGGCCTACTAGGCTGACCCCTCCCAAACTGACCTCTATCCCTAGTCGGGGCACCTTTGAACTCTCCGACGAATCTAGCCCTCTTGTCCTGCTGCATATGCTCCCTACCTCTTAGACGGTAGCCCTCGATCCTCGTAGCAATCTCCACCACTAGCTAATAAGGAGTCCCTATCTCCATCGCTCGGGCCATGTTGGCCCTAATGCCAAAATGCAATCCTGCAACGAACCTCCGCAACCTCTCCGCATCAGTAGGAAGTATCATTAAAGCATGACAGGATAACTCAAAAAAGCTCGCCTCATAGCTGGTCACCGACATCTGACCCTGCTCAAGCTACTCAAACTGATACAGTAGCTCTTCCCTCTCGGAGGGTGTGATATACCTGTCAGAAAATAACTGTGTGAACTCGCCCCAATTGATAGTAGGAGAACCTGCTGGCCTGCTAAGAACATATGACTGCCACCATCTGTGGGCTCTGCCCAACTAGAAAGTAGTGAAGTCAACCCCATGCGACTCCAATATCTTTGTGTTGTGCAGTCTGTCCCTGCACCTATCAATGAAGTCCTGGGCATCCTCATGACGCTCTCCCTCCCCCCTCCCCCAAAGATAGGAGGGTATAGTCTGGTCCATATGTTCCATAACTGGTCTGGGCTCGGCACCACGACAGTAACTGGCTAAGCCCTATCCGTGGGTAGTGCACTCGGAGTATGATATACTGTACCTGTATGTCCAGGAGCCTGAGCAGTAGGGGTCTATGCTACCCCTCATGCATGTGAGGTAGCTAGATCCATTGGAAATAAACCAGCCTGAGTCATGGTGTCCATGAACCGCAACATACGACCCATGACCTCCTGGAAGCTCGGTGTTGTCATGAAGTCTGTCGGGATAGGCTCAGCTACGGGCACCTCTTCCTGCTCATCAATAATAGGATCTCTCGCAGGATCTGTTGGTGGTGCTACTGGAATAGCTGTGGGATGCCCTCGTCCCCTACCTCGGACCGGTGCCCTCCCCCGACCTTTACCTCGGCCTCTAGAAATGGGGGAAGCAGCTCCTCCCGGGTCTGGAACATTGTCCATGTGTGTCCTCACCATCTGTAAGAGAATAGAAGAAGGAAAATCAGTACCCTAACCACTGCACGATAGGAATTGAAGAAATAGTAATTTCCTAACACCCTATAGCCTATCAAAGATAAATACAGACGTCTTCGTACCGATCTGCAAGACTCTACTAGGTTTGCCCATGACTTGTGAGGCCTACGTGAACCTAGTGCTCTAATACCATATTGTCACGACCCAATTTCAATTTAGGTCGTGACGGCGCACAACTTGTTGTCATGCAAGCCAATGCGGAATTATTAATATGTTTTAGTTTTATTTTTTCCAAAACAGTTAACACAAATTCTAATTGAATTTAAAACAAGAATAATTTACATCGAACTAAAATAGTTATACAATCCCAAAATAATAGTCTACTAATGTGTGTTCCAAGACCTGGTGTCACAAGTAAAATGACATCTAGTAGAATATACAAAAGAATAGTCTACCCTACTATCAGAACTAGGATAGACAACAAAAATACAGAAAAAATCCATCATGTTGCTGGTCGGCATAGGAAAAGAGCAGCTCACCGTGGAATATAGGACTACGATCAAGTGTTCGCACCAGACTGATAACCAGATGTACGTGCCTCAGATCCTGTACAATTAAGTACAGAAGCGTAGTATGAGTACACAAACAATATGTACCCAGTAAGTATCCGGTCTAATATCGAAGAAGTAGAGACGAGAGGTCGACTTGACACTTGCTAGGGTCAATTATATAATAAGTGTATTACATCGCATAGATGTCACAATATATATAGCAACTTATAGCATAAAGTGATAAGTCATTCCCTAGATAATTTCATAATTAGCTATTTACATTTCATGGCATTTAATAAGACTAGTCACGAATATGAATTCACATAGATAACATGCGCACATTATGCCGAGGTTGTACGGCCCGGTCCAACACAAAAAAGAAATGCGCATTGTTAGAGGGTCGAATGGCGCGACCCATAGATACATCTATTTCACCGAGAGATCGGCCCGATCCACAGATAACAATCAACATCAAGAGGGCACACAAGGCACAATCATAGTCAAATAATTCATACGAGTTATCAATTGAGTACAGGCATCTTTACACATTATTTCCAACTCCTAACAAGTCCTAAGTGATCTCATTAACATGAAAGGATATAGGCATTTACAAACATAGCATGATACGGGTCCTAAACTACCCGGACAATTAACATACTAGTAGCTACGCACGAACTCTCGTCGCCTCGTGCGTACTGAGCCCCCACAATTAGCAAAACATGATTTAATTAACTCACATATGAGGAAAATTCCCTCTTACAAGGTTAGAAAGGAGACTCACATCGCTCCAAAACGTGCTCAAACCCCTCAATTTTGAGCCGAACAATCCAAACCTAATTAAACGAGGTAGGAACTAGTCAATGTAAGCTCAAGAGTTTGCATTTTAATTATTAAAGTAATTTCCCAACCTTAAACATAAGTTTCCTAAAATCTGAACCCGGGCCCACATGCCAGAATTTTGAAATTTTTCGAAGGAAGTTTTTCTCTATTACCTAAGGATCAATAATATATTATTTCTACTTCATTCCATAACAAATTCCGTGGTAAAATCCAAATTTTATCAAAACCCTAGGTTTTGCTCTAATCCTTTGATTTTTCCTAATCTTTGTGTGTTAATCTACCCAAAACTCAAGTATTAAACTTAGAAATAAGGAGGATGAACTTACCTGAAGATGCTAGGTGAAAATATTCTCTTAAGAGCTCCAAAACTGCCAACAAACGAGTGCAAAATGGGCAAAAATGGCTTGGAGCCCGTATTAAATGAAGCTCATTACTTCAGTGATTTATGCATCTGCGGTCCTGGGTCGCACCTGCGCCCACCGCATCTGCGGAAAGGCGCCCGCTTTTGCGTAATCTCAACTGGACCGTTGGGCCGCATCTGTGAGATACAAGCCATTTTTGCAGCTCCGCTTCTGCGGCTTTGGGCCTGGCCTGGCTTGGCCGCATCTGCGAAAGGAAGACCACTTCTGCGGTCTCGCACTTGCGGCTGACCAACCGCAAGTGCGGTTATGACAGATAGCTGGAGCTTCAACTCCTTCCTAAAATTTTCAACTTCACTCGGGCCTCGCCCAATTGACGCTCGGGCCCCGCTCGAATATACCGGCAAGTTTGAAATCATAAAACGGACTTGCTCGAACCCTTGAAACGCCCGAAACAATGCTAAATCTAAGAATCACCCCCTAAAACCAGTTGAATCAAACTTATGAACTTCAAGTTCTTCAATTCACTTATAACGCGCCGAAACGTACTTAGACTACTCGGATTGACACCAAATTTTTCGGGCAAGTCTTAAATGTGATATTGGACCTGTACCGGGCTCCGAAACCAAAATACGGGCCTGATACCGACATGATCAAGCATTATTCAATTTCATTAAATCCTTAGAATTTCTAGTTTAACAATTTCTAACAGAATTCATTACTCGGACTAGGGACCTCGAAATTCGTTTCCGGGCATACCCCCAGGTCCCATATTTTCCTAAGGACCCTCTGGGACCACTAAAATACAATTCCATGTTCGTTTAATAAAAATGTTGACCAAAGTCAAACTTAGCCTTTTAAGAAATCTTAAGGAAACAAGTGTGCATATTTCAACCCAAACTCTTCCAAATACCGAACTAACCAACCTCGCATGTCGTAAATTAATTAACGCAAGCGCGAAAGTCTCATTTTGGGGGAATGAGGTTCTAAAAGCGAAACGACCAGTCGGGTCATTACATACGGAGCAAGACGGTTAATACTAGATACGATTCCCAACTCGTAGTCAACCAAGTCATAGGGACTTACCAAATCAAAGAACAAAGGTTACAAAAATAATAGATTGACATTTGCAAACTGCTTCCCGAGTTCGACGAATGTCAGCTCGATGAAATTTCCTGAGCACAGAACATTGAGGCAGACGACATTGCTAAACTAGCTGTAGCCACCAAAAGCATTGCAGCAGGAGACAAAAACATAGTCCACCTCCTCAACTCATCGCTTGATCAAATCGAGGTAAGAAGCGCATGCTTAAATTGGGACTGGCGCAATCATACTATAATATATTTGTAGGATGACACGATCCCCAAAGACAAAAAAGAAGCCAAAAACTGAGAACGCAAACGGTCAGGTACAGTATCATCCACCACAACCTGTATGAGAGAACTTATGGTTGCCCTCTAGCAAAATGCTTGGGCTAAAACCAGACGCGGCGTGTCCTCAAAGAGGTCCACGAGGGCCATTGTGGAGCTCACTCCGGCAATCAGACTCTGGTTAGATGCCTCATATGGGCAGGATATTACTGGCCCAACATGAAAAAGAAGGCCATAGACTTCGTGAAAAAATGCGAGCAATACCAAAAATATGCTTCGATGATTCACCAAGCACGCAAACACCTCCACCCAGTCACCTCACCTTGGCCGTCCATCAAATGAGGAATGGACATCATGGGCACCCTTCCGGCAGGGCGAGGTAACATACGTTTCCTTTTGGTTTTAACTGACTATTTCTCTAAATGGACAGAAGCATGAGTGTTCGCCCAAATATGTGAACAGGAAGTGATCGCCTTTATATGGAAAAACATCATATACTGGTTCAGCCTTCCCAAAGAGATCAACTGCGACAATAGACCTAGTTCACGCGGAAGAGGACCACCGAGTTTTTGGAGAAAGGGCGTATCAAAAGAATACTTTCAACGCCATACCATCCTGCAGGAAACGGACAAGCAGATTCCTCCAACAAGTTGATACTGAACATCATGAAGAAAAAGCTTAATGACTCTAAGGGACTGTGGCCGGAGATATTACCAGAAGTACTGTGGTCCTATCAAACAATACCAAAAATGAGCACAAGAGATACACCTTACTCTTTGGTCTATATGACTGACGTAGTAATACCAATCGAGGTCGGAGAGCCTAACATAAAGTACTCCCACGAGAGCGGTACAAGAAATGATGAAAGCAGAAGGTAGGAGCACGATGAAGTCGAAGAACGAAGACACATGGCCTATGTAAGAATTATCACCCAAAAATAGCAAGCAGAACACTATTACAATAAGAAAGCAAGAGTTAGGCCACTCAATGTCGAGGACTACGTGCTTAAAGCAAAAACAAAATAAGGCAAAGACCCGTAAAAAATCACGGCAAGAGCAAACAAAGGGTCGTTCCAACTAGAAACAATGGAAGGAAAGCTACTACCAAATAATTGGAATATTACCCACCTCAAGTACTTCAACTTTTAAGAGATAAAGCGTCTCCCAAGTCGTATTTTTTTTCCCTCACTTGAGTTTTATCCCAATAGGATTTTCTCGAGGAGGTTTTTATAGAGGCGATGAAGGGAACACTTTAAGTCGAAGTACGCAAAGACGGGACCAGGATGGTTAGTTCATTGCTCGACCTCTCGAGCACTCTCCAGATCAATCAAAGAAGGGACTAGATAGATTGAAACTGGGACTGGAACGCCAACCAATGCCCGAAAATTTGTAAATTTCTCCAAGTGTATGACCAAAACAACAATGCTTGAAGTTTATTATTCTCTCCAAATGTATACCCAAAGCAACAGTGCTTAAAGTTTATTGTTGCGACAAACTTCGCACTTATCGACACATAATAGTTAAATTCAGGTTATGTTCAACCTCGGTCGAACTAACACCTGCTGGCCCTCGGCCATAATTAAACTTAGGTTATGTTCGACCTTGTTCGAACTAACATCTATTGGGCCACGACTATAATTTAACTTGGGTTATGTTCGATCTTGTTCGAACTAACATCTACTAGTCCCCGGCCATAATTAAACCTAGGTTATGTTCGACCTTGTTCGAACTAACACCTACTGGCCCCCGACCATAATTAAACCTAGGTTATGTTTGACTTTGTTTGAACTAACACCTACGGGCCCGCCATAATTAAACTTAGGTTATATTCGACCTTATTCGAACTACACCTACTGGCCCCCGACCATAATTAAACTTAGGTTATGTTCGACCTTGTTTGAACTAACAACTACTGGCCCCCGACCATAATTAAACCTAGGTTATGTTCGACCTTGTTCGAACTAACACCTACTGGCCCCCGACTATAATTAAACTTAGGTTATATTCGACATTGTTCGAACTAACACTTACTAGCCCTCGACCGTAATTAAACTTTGGTTATGTTCGACCTTTTCTGAACTAACTCCTACTGGCCCTCGGCCATAATTAAATTCATATTATGTTCGACCCCGGTCGGACTAACACCTACTGACCCTCAGTCATAATTAAATTCAGATTATGTTCGACCTCGTTCGGGTCAACACTTATCGACCCTCGGCCGTAATCAATTTTGAGTTATGTTCGACCTTGCTTGAACTAACACATGTTGGCCCTCGGCCATAATTAAATTCATGTTATGTTTGATCTTAGTCGGACTAACACCTACTGGCCCTCAGCCATAATTAAATTTAGGTTATGTTCGACCTCGTGCGAGCTAACACTTACCAGCCCTCGGCCATAACCAAGTTCAGGTTATGTTCGACCTTACTCAAACTAACACGTGCCGGTCCTCGGCCATAATTAAAAACTTGTTAGAACAAACACCTACGAACCTCTAGCCGACATTCGCCATTAAGTGATCACGATCAGAAAATTCAAGGCAACCAAGCGACAGAATTAAAAAATATACAAATACAAAAACAAACCACATGAAGAGAATCAGATACAAAAAATCGAAAGAGAAAATTACTGGCCACCACCATCACAACCTTCGACATCCACGCCGACTTGGCCCTCAACAACGTCACCCCTTGACCATCAACGTCCTCGCCATTGCCGCATTCGCCCTCATGATATGCAGCTTCATACCAGGTATTCTCCTCGAGCTGGTCTGCACCTTCGTCCCCCTTATCCTCACTAGCCTATGACGTAGCGGGGCCATACCCACAATTGACTCGAGTTTCACAGGCCTTAACAAGAGCATCCTCGAAGGCAGCCTCAGAAATAGATCCTGCCACATACAAATATCTAAACACATCTAACATGGCTTTGGTATGAATCCACTCCTCATACAACTCTCGAGGAACATTAGGATAATATGAAGTATGGGAAGAGGACAGTTGCTCTAGTAATCGGGCTTTCTCGACCTTAAGAGCAACAACTCGGTCGTAGAGGACAGAAGTCTCTTTCTCCAGCTCTCCAATCCTCTCATCAAGTCGCTCTTCTTTAAGCCTTGCTGTCTCCAAGTCATTTTCTCGCTCAAAATGTAGAGTCTGGATCACTATCTCGAGAGCCTCCGCCTTCCTCAAAGCCTCCGACCGAGAAAAATCCGCCTTCTCAAGATCCTCTACCTTCTCGGAAACCTCACCACTTAGAGCTTTCGCTCTAAATTGGCACTCGTCAAGCTGGGCACGTAGCAAAACCACGTGAGCTTGGAGATTACTGCAGTGGGCTTCGACCCCTTTGCTGACTTCGAGCTCTTCCTCCTTACCCCTCAATGTTCTTTCAAGGACGCTGCACTTCTCGATGACCCTCACTAGCTCGTCATCCTTCTTTTTCAACTCATCATGAAGGGCTTGCAAGTTGTCGCCCTCGCCAAAATCCCTACGAATCTCCCGGTACTTACTGCGGTACTCAAAATATTTGTGCTCCAACTTCTCAAATATTTGTTTACGCTTCTCCTCCCTTAGAGCGCTTTCAATCTCCAAAATCACGGTCTGCAAACATAAGAAGAAAAATAAGGAAAGCAAAAATAAGAATGCCCTACCAACAAAGGCAAAACACTACAGTTAGAAAGACGAAGCCCTAAAATACTCACCCTGAGGACAAGGCCGGCTATGCTCCTCGACAGAGTAACATCGTCCAACTTTATGAGGATTTAACCTTCCACGTCAGAGCAAAGAGGGTCGAGGGCGGGGACTATATTCTCAGTATTCTTCAACATGTCACAATCTATGAGGATCACAATGGTCCTCGTAGACCCCTCCAACCTCACCTCGAGTTGGGTAAACCTTTCCTTCATCATCCTCGGGTTAGCAACATCAACGTCTGAACCCGTCTCATAACCATCTTCGACAATGCCTTTGTCTGTCCCATCGTCTGGTAAAGAAATATCATCAACCGATTGTGAGGTCAACGACCTCTCTTATACCAGAGAATCAGAAGCCCCAACGACTGGCCCTTCGGCCTCCGTCATCACAGAAGGGATAGACATACCTTCATCAGCATCCGCTAATCTCAGAATCTCATATGCTAGTCTGACATTGTCTTCAAGAATAATGATCACCGTCTCACGAAGAGTAAATTCATCCACCACAGAGTCCACAACCCGGGAAACCCCGTCGCAGACATCCACTGATGTCGTCTTGCGGGGCATGAGATTTCCATCACTTGCCAGAGATTCATCCTCTTCATCCGCAAGATGATATAAAGGATAAGTCGAGGGATCTACAGTTAGAGGAATTGACGTTGAAGGAGCAAGTGGGATCGATGAACGAGCAGGATCTGCCACGGTCGCTTGACGGACAGAGGCCGAAGAGGCCAGCTTTCTTCTTATGAAATGCAAGGGGAGCTTTTGGCCTCCTCGAAGACCCTCGGGCTGGAGTTAAGAGAAGTGCAAAAGTAAAAAAGGTCAACCAAAATAAACCACAAAAGACAAGCGAGTAAAAGGCCAAAACGAAGAAACTAACCGGTCAAGGAAGGAGCAGGCCCAAACTTCTTGAAAAAACATGACCACTCACGAATTTTCACGATATGAAGGAGGAGCCGAATGACCCAATCAAAAATGTCCCCCGACCAAATGAGGGGGTAAAGTCTTGGCTGAATAAATAAGGAGCAAAAGATCGGAGCCCACGACTAAGCGAAGCAAACCAAATGCTTCAACAAAGAAAGATTAGATGCTCACAAGTATAATTCTAAGTTTCAGGGAAGCCGTCTGTATTGACCACCACGTCCTCAGTTCTAACAAAGAAAAATTGTGCTAGAACTGGCGGCTAGCCGTGTCATCCATTTTCACGACTAGGCACTTGTCCCCTCCGGGTGGCAAAGGTTTAACATTGTCTCCCTATAGAAACTGAGGGCGAATAGATGCATCAAATGCCGAAGTGTGATCTCAATCCCGGCCAACTCCACAAACTTAGTAAGCATCCTTATGAGTTTATAGATATACATTGCGAGTTGAGCCAGACAAACACTATAAAAACAGCAAAACTCCTCCACTAGTGGACTTGTACGACGTCCCTCCCGGTATGGACCAACTCGATGCGAGCATGAATGCTGTATTTAGCCATAAGCTCTAATAAACCAGCCTCCTTCATCGCCGACTCAGAGATTTTAGGCTTAGCCTCAGGCGCCTTTGTAAAATCAAACATGACTTTCTCACTACGAGGAATTATCTCCTCCACCCTAGGAAAGTTATCATCCTCCACGACGATGGAGATGCCCTCCGCGTGAGAGATGAGAACCATCGCTAAGGGAACCGGGTGACTTTCCTCATCGGGACCAGAAAATACGTTAGACATAGTTTCAATGAAAGAAAGGGTATTCAAAGTAATGGGGAGTTAAAAATAATAGGGATCACTAGGGGCAGGGAAAGAAGATGCACAACAATGAAATGGGAAGAGGGAGACACAAGGTTTCGATATGGGAAATCTAAAAAAATTGAGTGTGTGTCTTCACATCCCTATTTATAAGAGTTAAGGCATCGGAATCGAGCAATTAGGTCATAATTATTTGGCACCACTATCGAAGCGGCAAATCTAACCAAGAGACACACGCGAAACGATGTAACACATCGGGAAAATGTACCATAATGACGTATGACACCATAACATCCATGAACAATGTAACTCCAAAAGTTGCAGCTCATGAAAGGCTACATTTCTAGCTCACCTCAAATATCACAACCCGACCCACTCGTCCAATCATCTCGATCACGACGAACATAATCCCCTCATCAAGCTCGCCCGAGGCCGGTCTAATAAGCGGAAGGAGTAACTGTATGGGTCAAAATATGCATAATAATATTCAAAATAAGATTGCCTAGAAGGAAGAATTCTCGAGCCATCATCAGCCGAGGTGGGACGGGAAGCATAAATACTCATAGCCGAAGAGTCGACACAAACTATGGTCGAGATATTGATAGTCGAGGTCGAGCATCACTGACGAAGCTGTAACAACTAATTTTGAAATTAGATATTAAATGGAATATTCTAGCAAATATTCTCTGCAGTTTGTACTATTAGGGTTTGTTGGAAATGTGTCTCATATATATTGAAAGAGGGGCCAATAATGTGCGGCACGTGAGATTCATCTATAAGAACAAACTTTTGACTAAATATTCTCTCTCTTACTAAGAAACAACAGGGCCTTTTCTTCAAGATTCTTGTTCGAATTATTCCTTACTTTCCATCAGATTCGAGAATAATTGGAACATTCAAGGATTTGTCTATCATTCATCATTGTTAGGAGGGACAACCACATAGTTCATCCTTTATTGGGTGACTCACTTCTTCTATTTGCGCGAATGTCATTTATTAATATTCATTGTTGTTAAATATTCTATTGTTGCTCACAATATTTGTAATAATTATTGCATATTACTATAATATGTCCATCGTTGACCATACTTTCAGAATTCACATCTAGAAAAAGTATTGTTAACTTGGTTTAACCTCGTATCTCGCAAATTCAATTATTTGAACCAAGAATTATATTTTTTGGTCAAATAGTTCTCTCTCTGTGCGCGCGCGCACGTGTGTGTGTGTGTGTGGGGGGGGGGGAGATAGCATGCATTCTCTTTACGCACGTGTTATGATAACACTCGTTGGGCAAAAGACAAATCTGTCGTCTTAGAACGATCATATGAAACAAAACTTAATGAATGAGATTTGAATCTCTCTTTCAACACACTAGCCTCTCTCTTAACTGATTGGCTTGTGTAAATGTTGAATATATATGCAATACACACTTATTTGTACACACAACCTACTTTGTGCGTTCTGAGAGTCCATATAATTGGATTATTGGAAATCTAATCTCAAGTAGAACCGTGATGATCAAACATACATTATTTGTTCGAAAACTTGAACAATATTACCACGCAAGAAAGTCACAATCAATTTTCCTATCTTCTGAGCTCAAGAACTGTTGCGAGTCCAAATATATGGCTGGAGCGTAAGGGATCTCAACATGAATGCTATTGTTTCAAACATTCATTTTTCTAGGTTGCAGTCTTGCAGATTGCTCATTTAGGGTGGGGAGCTCGCATTTTAAGCTCGTTTGTAGCGACAGCATGGCTCATCCAGTCCAAACTAGTCAATGTTAAAGCTTACCCGAAAAAATATTGCTCAAGCACTCATTACTTATGCATGACGTATACAAAATAACTTATTCCACACGAATACAAATGAAAGTTTCTGTGATGTGTCATCTTATAATGAGTATAGATGATGCATTTTCATGCCAGGCTTAAACCCCTTAATTATCAATTTGAAAAACTCGAGTTAGATGTTCTTCTAATTATTGATCTTATCTTTCTTGAGTATTTTAAGCCCCAAAAGTCTAAGTAACGCTAGGCCTCACAAATCTCACCCCCCTCAATTTTCTTCTTATGCTCGTTTTATTTTTTAATTATTGTTAGGAAGGAAACTTAGTTTGACCATAAGTTTTGGTAATTTTTATTCAATTTTTTTCAAAACATTACTTGTTCATTAAATAAGATCAATTTTTGAAAAAATATTGATTTTTTTTGAAGTTCCCAAAAACTGATTTAGGGATCTTTTTTAAGTTCCGAAAAACTGATTTAGAGCAGTTTTTTGGTGAACATTTCTCATACACTCACAAAATTTTAATTTAAAAAAAAAAAATACATATCCAAACACATTTTTAATTTCTAAAAATATTTTTTTGTACGCAACTTTAATTTTCCCCCCAAATTTGAACCAAATCTATGTCCAAACACTAGTTTACTATGTTGAGCAGTTGAGACCCCGGAAAGACCATTTCAAAATTAAACTCCAAATCTACCCATACGGTAGCATCCTTTTTTCACCTGCCCATTTGAGTAAACTACCTACTTCTTCCGTTTCAATTTAGATGAGTTAGTTTGATACGGCATGAACTTTAAGAAAAAAAGAAAAAAACTTTTAAAACTTATAATTTTAAATGCTTAAGGGGTAAAAGCTTTGTTGGGCCATATCATTTGTGTGATTATAAAAGCTTCTTATTAAGGATAAAATGAAGAATTTTAAGTTAAATTATTTCTGATTTTAGAAATGTCTTTTTTTTTTTGGAACGGACTAATAAAAAAGTATCGTTTAAATTAAAATAAAAGGAGTATTAAATTTTCAAACTAACCACCAAAGTATGTGGCGCAGTGAATATGACTGTTCCTCCCTTAATCGAAGTATCGGGTTCGAATCTTGGGTAGGAAAAAATTATCGGTAGGGAGTGATTCCCCGAATTTCGAGTGTAAAATTGTAAAGTAAGTTTCCCAAGAGATGGAATGTACCTTAGCAACTAAATAGCGCAATTACTCAAATACCCCCCTGCGGACTTCCCCACCAAGCCCCAAAGCTGCAACTTGACTATATCTCTCTCTCAGTAGGGTTGCAGCAGATAAACGCCACCATCTCCGTTCTACCTTCTCAATTCAGTGTCACTCTCTAGAACCTTCACTGTTCAACAATGGGTGCTTCGCTTCCTCCTAAAGAGGCCAACCTCTTCAAACTCATCGTTGTAAGTTCTTCGATTCTCTCACAAGAAAAACTTGTTTTTTATTGGAGGCTTGTAGGTCGTATTCACTTTAATTCAATTCCTTTGTCTTTCTTCCAGTTAAAAATATAGTTTTTATGCTAAATTACTTCGGAGGCTGTTTTACTATTACGATTGCATTTGTATCTATCGATGCTGTTTATTGAATTCTGACTTTATAAGAGCAGGAAGCATTTGAGTTGCAATGCTAAATTAGGAATCATAGTGTGATCGTGAATTTGAACTAGCGCTGGCGATTTTTGAATTTTTTTTTGTGCTGGACAAATATGGATTCATTTGGTCCAGTATACCTGTTTGGGAGGATTCTCTACTATACTGACTAGGCATGTCATTGCTATGAGGATTCATGATAAATTGACTCCTTTCATGCTAAATGTCAACCTACCGCAATCCTCCTCCTTTATCCATCCAAGAAATTTATAAGTTGCATTAAGAAAGTAACAAATGAAGCTCGATGTGTGTCTAGAACCACATGCATGGTTGTGGAATGAGGAGTTAGCGCAGAGCTACTCAACAAAAAAGAGAGTGTAATATGGAGTTACTACCAACAAAAGAAGGCGATTGACAAAGTTGGATTATCTTAGACGACTTGTACCGAAAGTTACGGATGCGGAAAGGGAAGAAAGAAAATGTATTAGCTAGCACTAAACTAAGTTAAGTGTACTAAGGAATATTCTTAATAAGTTTTGAAAGGAGATAGCTGAGATCAACCTTATTAAAATAAAAAAGAGATAGAGTTCAAAGAGAGATTGATAGGCTATTCTGATTAATTTGTCAATACAAGTGTTGACGATTTTTTTTACCAATTCTAATACATCCGGGATAGATGAAATATATGTATATACAAGGACAAAACCTTAGCTATATTCGTGGAGTTAGATGTGTGAAAAAGAAGCTGTTCCAATGGAAAGACCTTTCTGCTCTCAACCATGAGATTACAAATCATCAAGGGAGTAAAGAGGGAAACACCCATTTTTGACGCCTGGATAGGGTGGTGTATCGTTTTCATATTACAGTAAAAGAGTAAATTACAGTTTTGTGAAGAGCGTGAAGCGAGGAAAAGCGACAAGCCCCTTTTCGCTTAAAGCGAGAAGCAAAACGCTTGCTTTTTTGAAGTGAAGCGGGATTTTTTAAAAAAATATTAAAATAAATACTGCATAGACAACACATGTAACTTTAAGCAAATGTTCAATACTTCAATGTAAAAACTAAAAAGTAGCATCAATTAATGCACAAAATGAGCATCCTATTCTTCTACAAGATTAAATGAAATGAAAAAAATGGTTGCAAGTATACGAAAAAAATGGCAGTAATTGAAACGAAAAAAAGTGGGCAGCATTTCACTGCAATTTATCACTAAAACAGTGAAAGAAAAAGAAGAAGAAGATGAAGAAGAGAACGAGAAAAAGAACCGAAGTTTTTTTTTTTTTTGGGATTGAAACAGTGAAAGGAGGAGGAGGAGAAGACTTCTTAAATTTTTAACGTTGCAAACCCTTAATATGCTTCTCGCTTTTTTTGCAGAAGCGCTTGCTTTATTCAACCTGCTACGCTTCACATTACAGAAGCGCCCCAAGTCTCGCTTCGCGTCACGCTTTAAGCGCTGAAGCGAGCGCTTTTCACAACACTGGTAAATGATGACATGAAGAGTATGGAGTTTAGAACATAAGAATAAAGGGGATATATATTTTAAAGTTATGCAAACTATAGTGGTGCTAAACTTAAGAGTCATAAAATGAAACCTTAGGCAAAAGTATGAAAGCATATACTAGGGACATTCATCAAAAGCCAGTTCACTTTTGTGACTGGTGATCTAGAGTAGGTGCTAATTTTTGCTAGAAGGATTGGTCGTAATGTGAATTTAAGATGGATGTGCGGCCGTGATGATTGGACAAGGTTATAAATGTTAAGATCAGACAGCGTGCAAGTCACACACATAGAGGACAAACATCACTCGAGATGGTTTCACCTTGTTCGATGTCGACCTTCAATTATGCCAATAAGTAGGTGAGATAGTATGATGATTGAAGGTGATAAAAGGGAACAAAGTAGACTTGAAAATCACATTGGAGGGAAGTTTTTCAAAAGATTTACATCCTCTTTTTTTTATTTGTTCTGGATAAGTAGAAAAACCTACAGTTTCTAGACTTTAAAGCAAGTTAGGATTAAGGCTTAGTTGTTGTTACTTCTTAGATTTACATTAAGTACGGGTAGGTATAAGCTTGAGATTTAAAGAACTCTTGAACAACAGATTAATCACCAATATTGTAATGAATTAAGTTATAATATAGCGGAATAAATAGGGTATGTATACCTTATCAAGATTATATAGAGGATCTATATTGACGAAAGCCAACTTTTTCAATTATTTTTTAAAATATATTTAGTGTAAAAATGTGATAGATAGTACTTTTGGATGTGGTTTTCAAACATATACTTTTATCTCCAAAGTTAGGAGTCCTTGTCCGAATTCATGTTAAAAATTAGAAAAAGGAGAGAATATTTGCTTGTGTATGCTGAGTAATTTTGGAAGGGAAGGAATCAGAAACGTTTTAAGAGTGAGAAGGAGGAAACCAGCTAAAATTTAGTGTTTCTCTATTGACATTTCAGTGTAAGATGCAATTGTATATTATGTGGATAGCATACAAGATTTCCTGTTACCCTCACCTAGTCTAGATAGGAACTGAATTTTCGCTTGTTATAATTTCAGAGCCCAAGCTTAGGCTACTTTTGATTAATAAAACTTTTTTCTTATCTATCAGAAAAAAATCACACAGAAAGTTAGATGCTTTGACTTGTATCCTAAGTCCAATCTATTTTTTTTTGGGTTGTGATGGAAGGAATACTTACTTTCTATAGTAAGATTTGACATATAATCATTTTGGTACTAAATCATATGACTAACATTAACATGAAATACCATTTAAATCATTATGACTTGTGTACATATTCCAATGTCCAACCTTTTTTTTCCCTTCTAATTTCGTGATTACCGACTGGCCAAAATATGACTAATTTGGAGTCGAATTTCTCAATTGCTATAGAAATCGTATGAGACAAAGCAGTATAAGAAAGGTCTGAAAGCTGCTGACACTGTTCTCAAGAAATTTCCCGACCATGGAGGTATGTACAATTCTACTTGGTGCACATCTGGATTAAAAATCATAAAATGTTAGATAGAAATATCAGCTTGTTTGGTTTTGCTCCTTCAACTGTAAAAGCCAATGTGTACCGTGTTAGGGTTGATAGATTGAGTTACTTGCTTCATGAAGTATTGCATTCTTCTCGTAGTGGAAGTGCCTGAAAGCAGTGATACATGAATCACTGTCTGGGAGAAGCGACGAGTTTCTTTTGGTATCAAATATAAAACACCTATCAAGATAATTTAATTGAGTGCTGCAGTTTCCTCTTCTTTTGCTTGCGTTAATTATATCAAGGTGATGGATGGACATAAATCAACAGCCTCCACTTCCTTGTATTATTGGAGCCAAAAAATGCATTACTAGTTATAGTCAAATCTTCTAGTCTGAATTGCTGTGGCTATGTCAAGGTTGGCTTGATATTCCACGGCTAGTATGTACCTACAGATAGTTTAGTTGCATTGCTTCTTATAGGGGGACTGAGTTAGTGTCCTTAATCAAGAGGAGATTATAGAGTAAAACCAAAGGCTGAGTGTGGGAGATGAACTAATCTCTGGATCTCTATTTCCACGTTCAAATATGATATGGCTAACTCTTTGAATTCTATTTCTGCATTCAAACATGTGTTCTTTGCCTTTTTTCCCTTCTATTTATTTTGATTGATATTGTACATTATCTTTTGAATGCTTTTGCATATTCAGTAATTTGCTTAATAATCAAACATATATATTGTGTAAAAGGCTTTAAGCTGCGCTCAAAACTCCAGTTGGCAAGGGTGTTCCTGAATAACTACCGATTCCATTTTTAATGGGTCCTTGGCAAGTTGGTTTGTAATCTGTAAATAGATGAAGTATTGCAACCTTACTTTTCCCTGATAAGTATGATGGATAACAAACCAATAGATGGGATGAATATGTACAATGTAACATAACTTTATATACAGACCCAAAGTAAAATAGAAGTACGAGAAATGTGACGGAATGTTAAAATTATATACAAACCAAAGATGAAAAATCAAGAAAGCATAAATATATATGAAACCATAGGCAATATGCATGCCAAATGAAATTTATCCTTATATATTTTAGATCGGTTCTTCAAACTCTCACTTTAAGACCATTTTTCTGCTGGATGTGAAGTAATCAGGATGAGCTTGAGTAAAGTAGCACTAGTTCTTGTATTCTTGTATCTTAATGACTGTCCTTTTTTCTGAGACTTTCTAAGTTATTTGCTGTCATTTTACTTAACGATCTGGTTACAGAAACTCTAGCAATGAAAGGATTAACGTTGAATTGCATGGACCGCAAATCAGAAGCATATGAACTTGTCCGACTTGGATTGAAGGTAGAGTTAATTTAGTTCCCTTTTTTCTCTTAGGAATGGAAAGTTCCTAGTTTAAGTTCTACTGTTATGTGTTATGTATATCAGGGTTAACTGCCCTTCTCTTTGCAGAATGACCTTAAGAGTCATGTTTGTTGGCATGTTTATGGTCTACTCTACCGGTCTGATAGAGAGTACCGTGAAGCAATTAAGTGCTACCGCAATGCCCTTAGAATTGATCCGGACAACATTGAGATATTACGTGACCTATCTCTTTTACAGGTTGGACTCATCTTAATTAACATTCTTCTTTCCCTTCTGGGAATTTGCCTGCACTTAAGATGGTTTTCATTTAGGGTCATCAGGCTAAGCCTCATATCGTGGTTGCTAAAGATTAGAGTTATATTGTGTCTCAATCGCATATCTTAAACTGTCGTTAAATAGCTGCTCCTCAATGAGCAAGTCACAAGAATTCATAAGAAGCTTTCATATAAAAGGGAGGTGGATAAAGAGTTTGCCTTAGTTTCTGCTTAACCTTTTCTTTTGTCTGGTTTTGAGCTTGCACATACAATTGAAGCACATTTATCGTTACTGTCTCATCGCTGTGGTGTATCTGGAGCATTGGATGGCACTGTCACTGTAAACCCTTCATCAGCAAGTGGATTAAGAGGGCTGCTTATGCTCGTAAAGTTATAACGCCCATAGCATTCATGCAAATCCTATTTCTTGTGTTCCGTGCTTAAAGCTGTATTATATTTCATCATGTGACATTCATGTGGTATATTCTCTTGGATCACTTGCTTAATGCTTCTTATGTCATGGATCCGATGATCCCAGAAACTTTTGGCATTCCAAATTAAGCTGCAACCCTGGCATTAAAGGTTCCTCCTATGCTGTTGTAATGTTTGCTTCAATTGCTCCGGGTCCTTTGCATGGTTAGCATCTAAAAATTTGGTTAGATTGGTGAGCAAGAGCTTTTCTTGTATAGTGTAGCAGCTCTGTTATTTTACTTCTGTCACGTTCATTATGTTTTGTTTTCATTTTCCATTGGCGTGCTTCTTTGTCCAACTTATGGGTTATGAGTGTTCTTTACAGGCACAAATGCGTGACTTGTCAGGTTTTGTTGAAACGAGACAGCAACTGCTCACTCTGAAACCAAATCATCGAATGAATTGGATTGGCTTTGCTGTTTCTCATCATTTAAACTCCAAGTAACTTGCTCTACTATTACAGAAATAGCTAGTACAACTGGTGGATGTGTGTTTTTCTCCTGGCGATTCTCTATATTGATGTCTGATGCAAATCTAGTTGAGGAGTTGTAGAACTGCTGCATTATGCAGTGATTTTGTGTGTGAGATGTGGGACATCCATATTGGTGAATTTGATTTAGTTTGCATTTGAAAAAGAGTATAACTGATATTGTGGCCTTGTGGGCTATAGTAACACATTGCAAATGTTTAGGATAAGATTAGTTTACTTCAGTAGAACAGAAATATTTGTTTACTTCAGTGTTTTTGGGCGGGGGGTGTTGGGGGGGGGTGTCTTGGGTGAGCGAACAGGAGCAAAAGTTGTATTCTCTCTTTTACTTCAGTAGAACTGAAAAGCAAATGAGGTAATATTTGTTTACTCAGTAGAACAGAAAAGTTAACTCTTAGGTTTCGTGAAATTTGAAGATGCATGGCTTTTGTCGTTGTTATGTAGTCTCTCGAAGTGCTTCTGGCATGGTTTTCTAGTAATAATCAGCCGAGAACCAGTAAATAGAACTATTATTAGTTGCTGAGAGGCATCACAAGAATTGGAGTTTGGTATATTCTAATGGAATAATGTGAAGATATTGTGCGATCAAACTCGTGTTTATTGTATTTAAAATAGAGTTAGGCTGCTCTTTCATGTGATCTTCTATTGCTGTTCCCTTGCCTGAATATGCTTAGTTGCTTACAATTGTCCTGTGCTGGTGGTAATGGTACTGTATCTTTTTGTTTCCGATAGACTGTTTTATAATGGATGTTGCATTTCAAAAAGTAACATTGACTTTTAAACATCAACCCGCATTTCATTTTGTTGTATGTTAGTGGATCAAAAGCTGTTGATATCCTTGAGGCATATGAAGGGACTCTTGAAGATGATTATCCTCCAGAAAATGAACGTTGTGAACACGGGGAGATGCTTCTATACAAGGTAACAATCTGCTGGGAATATCTATCTCATGCTTCTGGTGATTTTGCTCTTGCTAATTTTTCATTTATTTGGGAAGTGGGTATGATTAGTGCAATGACAGCTGTACATATACCAGTGCTGTTCTGCTGCTCGATACCACCTAGGTTTTGTACCTTGAGGCTTAAAATTTCCAGTAAGATTTATGTACTTTTATTTTATTACTACCCAAAATGAGCTGGAATCTCACGAGAATAGTTTTTTGGGATGGTGCTTTCCAGCGCCCTACTGTCAGCATGCTGAAGGTTTTTCCTGCAACCAACACATCTGGTTCTTTGTAATTTGGCTCATTATAGTGCTAGTTTAGCAACACATTCCGAAAGCCTGACCCTGAGATACATAATTAATCATTAACAACTGACTCTGGATAAATGGTTGTTTCCTTGTTTCTGATATAGTTACAACAACAACCCAGTAATAATCCCACTAGTGGGGTCTGGGGAGGGTAGAGTGTACGCAGACCTTACCCCTATCCATGAGGGTAAAAAGGCTGTTTCCGGAAGGCCCTCGGCTAAAAAACGAAAGACAGTAGAAAACATACAAATAAGATCAGCACCGTAAGTGACAACAAATAAGTGGGAAGGACAATAACTATGGCAATAATAAAAATTGGAAAGAACATAAAATAAAAGTAAAAAAATTAATAATAATAATAAACATAAAATAGAAAGTGTGATGGAATAATAACCGCTAGCAGTCCTATATATAACACTATCAGACTAGCCAGAACAACGAAGAAAAACGTTCAACCACCTCCTAACCAACAACCACCTTAATGCTCGACCTCCCCACCTCCCTATCCAGGGCCATGTCCTCGGAAATCTGAAGTTGTGCCATGTCTTGCCTTATCACCTCGCCCCAATATTTCTTAGGCCGCCCTCTACTTCTATTTTTACCTGTCAAAGCCAATCGTTCACACCTCCTAACCGAGGCATCTGGGCTCCTCCTCCGCACATGCCCGAACCATTTAAGTCTCGCATCCCGAATCTTGTCCTCTATGGGAGCCACACCCACCTTATCTCGAATATCTTCATTCCTAATCTTATCCAGCCTAGTATGCCCACACATCCATCTCAACTTCCTCATTTCGGCTACTTTCATCTTCTGGATATGAGAATTCTTGACTGACCAACACTTCGCCCCATACAGCATTGCCGGTCTAATCACCGCTCTATAGAACTTACCTTTAAGTTTCAGTGGAACCTTATTGTCACACAGGACTCCAGACGCTAACCTCCATTTCATCCATCCCACCCCGATACGGTGCGTGACATCTTCGTCGATCTCCCCATCTCCTTGGATAATAGACCCTAGGTACTTGAAACTCTCTCTCTTAGGGATGACTTGCGAGTCAAGCCTCACCTCCTCGTCCGCTTCCCCCGACATATCGCTGAATTTGCACTCCAAATATTCCGTCTTGTTCCTACTCAACTTGAAATCTTTAGACTCCAGGACCTGCCTCCATACCTCCAGTCTTTCATTAATACCGCTTCTCGTCTCATCAATCAGAACTATATCATCAGCGAACAACATACACCATGGCACCCCTCCTTGAATATGGTATGTCAATGCGTCCATTACTAGGGCAAATAAGAACGGGCTGAGCGCAGATCGTTGGTGTAACCCCATAATTACTGGAAAGGGCTCCGAATCACCTCCTATAGTCCTTACCCAAGTCTTAGCTCCATCATATTAATCCTTTTTCGCCCTAATATAAGTTACCAGCACACCCTTCACCTCCAGGCATCCCCAAAGAACGTCCCTAGTGACTTTGTCATATGCCTTCTCTAGATCATTGAACACCATGTGCAGATCCCTCTTCCTATCTCTGTACTGTTCCACCAACCTCCTGATAAGATGGATAGCTTCTGTAGTGGAGCGACCAGGCATGAACCTGAATTGGTTTCCTGATTTAGACACCGCCCTCCTTACCCTCCCTTCTACCACCATCTCCCAAACTTTCATGGTCTGACTTAGTAACTTTATACCCCTATAGTTGTTACAATTGTTGATGTCCTCTTTGTTTTTGTACAACGGAATCATCGTACTCCACCTCTACTCATCTGGCATCTTCTTCGTCTTGAAAAAAAATTAAACAGCTCAGTCAGCCACTCCAAGCCTGCTTTACCCACATACCTCCAAAATTCAACCGGAATCTCGTCTGGTCCGATCGCTTTGCCCCGACTCATCTTACGTATTGCTCCCACGACCTCCACCTTAATACACCTACAGTACCTAAAGTCTTGGTGACTCTCGGAGTGCCCCAACTCCCCTAGCACGATGTTTCTGTCCCCCTTTTCATTCAGAAGTCTATGAAAGTACGACTGCCACCTCTGCTTAATCTGGGCCTCTTCCATCAATACCCGACCTTCCTCGTCTTTGATGCACCTCACTTGATCCAGATCACGAGCCTTCCTCTCTCTCGCTTTAGTTAGCCGAAATAACTTCTTGTCCCCACCTTTACCCCCCAGTTCCTCATACAAACGCCCAAACGCAGCAGTCTTAGCCTCCGTGACCGCTAGCTTCGCTTCCCTCCTAACTTCCTTATATCTTTCTCTGTTCGCTCTCCTCTGCTCCTCGTCAGTGCTCTCCAATAACTTAAGTTAAGCCGCTTTCTTTGCTTCCACTTTACTCTGGACCACGTCATTCCTCCACCAGTCGCCTCGATGCCCGCCTTTTTACCCCTTCAAGACCCCTAACACCTCTCTCGCTGCCTCCCTTATACAGTCCGCTGTCGCCGTCCACATACCGCTAGCATCCCCACCACTCTTCCATGCTCCCATAGCCGCCAACCTTCCCTCCAACTCCTTCACGTTTTCCTTAGTTAAGACTCCCCACCTGATTCTCGATTGCTCCCGTACAAACCTCTTCTTCCTCTTTATCAAGATACCGATGTCCATCACTAGGAGCCTATGCTGTGTCGCGAGGTTCTCACTCGGGATCACCTTACAATCCTCGTACAACCCCTTATCGCGCCTCCTGAGGAGAAGATAATCAATTTGAGTCTTAGCCACCGTACTCCGGAAAGTAATCAAATGCTCCTTCTTCGGATAAATAGAGTTCACGATCACCAACTCAAAAGTTATAGCGAAATCCAACAGTGACGTACCTCCTCCATTCCTAACCCCAAAACCGAAGCCACCGTGCACCTCACCATAGCCATCAACAGACGACCCAATATGCCCTTTGAAATCCCCTCCTATAGATAACTTCTTCGCAGGCGGAATACCCCGCACCACCTCATCCAACGCCTCCCAAAAACACCTTTTAACCTCCTCGTCCAAGCCCGCTTGCGGCGCGTAAGCGGTAATGACATTCAGAGTGCTTCCTCCAACTACTAACTTAATCGCCATCAATCTGTCACTCACCTGCCTAACCTCTACCACTAACTCTCAAAGATCCTTATCCACCAAAATACCCACTCCGTTCTTGCCCTTAATGCCTCCGGAGTACCACAACTTATACCCGTCGGCATTCCTCGCCTTCGATCCTGCCCACCTAGTCTCCTGAACACAAGCTATACTAACCTTCCTTTTCTGGAGAATCTTCGCCAGCTCTATAGACTTACCCGTCAATGTCCTTATATTCCACGATCTAATTCTCAGCCTATATGCACCCTTGCTCCCCTTATCCCCTATGTGTCCCGTTCCACCCCCTGACCCTTGCCTTAACCCCCACCCTGCCGCCCTCCCTCCCCGAGGACATGACCCTACACTGCGATTACAGACCACAACCGCTATACCTACCAAAGTCTATGAAAAAAATAGGAATATAGGTCCACTACCAAAATGACTATACTAATTACGTACTACTACCGCAACAAATCAACAAACACAAGAAGGAGAGAAATAGGAGGCGGGAGGTACCAATTCCCGCAAATACAACCTGGACTTTTGTCTTGGTATATTCCTGTTGCTGTGAAAACCGAAGTTCTGCCCTTGTTCCTGGCGCCTCTGTTGTCTTCCTAATATTCCGGCGATGATGACTGACCGCTACTGCCCTTGTAAACCTGAAAGGGTCCGAATAAATGGCTGCCCGGAGTTTTTGGTGCCGCTGGTTGAGAACTGAGTGTCTTTACCTGTGTGG